>CM074722.1:326164292-326436792 GCA_037306005.1 Rhinophrynus dorsalis
GAGACATTGGGGAGGGGAGTTATGGAAGATGATAGTCTACTTTAAACTGACAATAATAATTTTTTATGAGCAGGATTTAAACTTTTGAGTGCCAGTGGGCACGTTCAATGGGTTAAAATCATGATGTACAAGTACAGTAGTCCTTTTCTTAGGTTTTAGACATATTCAAAATTGGAATGAACTAAACATGTTCAGTTTTTTCTTGCTTTCGCCAGAGGTAGCTATTCATTATCAAAACAGGGCAATTATGGACTTTGGCTACAACCCAAAGATTAGAAACAGTGTGCCAACTATGTGTGCCATTTATCATGTAGGCTACTGCCAATTTCCCAACCAACCAGTTTTACCGTTTTATCACTGAAGCAATTTCTCTGGGTTACTTTGAAAGGGACTATTTATTAACAAGTTATAACACTTGCATCAGGAAGTACTGAAAAGGAGTGTCTTGTATTTACATACCTTTGGTTTAAACAGGAGTAATATATCTGTTGTGATGTTCTGTAAAAAGATTTAAGATCATAAAGCAAAAGAAAGTAAAGAAAAAAAAAAGACTATGTATGCATCAGTCACGGTAAATTATAAAGAGAGACAACGTTATTAAGTGTGGTGTAACTTGACCTGAGCAATTAAAGTGAGATTATAGAGTGCTAAAGCTTGTGTTAAATGTGCTTCCCAGAGCCTCCATGTGATCTAATGATGGCATGCAAGGAGCAATGTTTCTTAGTTCTTGGATGCCAAGGGGACTAAAAGGTCCATCTCACGGAGGCAGACCACAGTTCTGGAAGGCTTTGTACATCTTTCCATGTCTGCAAAGTGTTCAATGGCAGAATGTTGTCAGGCTTTAACCCTTGGCTGACAGACAGGTCTTCATGCATTGGGGCATATGAATTATGTCAAAAGTGGAGCAATTCTTGGGTAAAACAACTGCATGATATTTATATAATTATTTTTATACATATGCCCTGATACATTTTAACCCATTAAGAACCAAAGGGGTGTGCAACACCTTTAAAAGCATCGTGTTTCACAAGCTACTGGTCTTAAAGGCTTTGATACATTACAGATCTTTCTAGCTTCAAAGGGTTATGTTTGTTTGAAATGTCCAACTCATCAGCTGTCAGAGAAACCCATTTCTTTGAAAGCTGATTATAGCCAAGCTCATGGTTCTTGAGAGTAGTTATCAGAAGCAAATGTTTATTAGGGATAAATACTTGGTGCACACCTGCTTGTGGGCAAAAGATGGAAGAGGGCAAACTTACAGGGAGGCTTTGCAGTTTTAACTGGGTGACTCAAAGTCTAACCACACTGCATATTGCGCTGCCAAGATCCTTAGCTCTTGAGCAACTGGCATTGACAGAATATGAATTTGTTGTACACGCTATCTGCATGTCTTTTACTGTTTTGCAATTCTCATAACTTTAGTCTGGGTGGTCCAAGCTCTCCCAGTACGTGCTAACAGACCAGGGTTTAGAGGAATGCATATTTGATACCATTTAATGTATAATGACAACTTGACAAGAACTACAGTAATTGTTTCACGATATGGTAAAATAACAATCGCTAAGGGACATTTAGACTGATATAAAAAAAAAAGTATTACAGCAATTCTGGGGCAAACCAACTGTGCTGTAGGGAATAAATTAAGATTCCCAAAGCTTCAAATGACAAGAATGGAGACTGAGCTTCTTCTCTCCATAAAGATATCAACTTAGTGAATCACAATTAATTGCAATTTGAAATGTTGGCCAAAGCATAATAAGCTTTTTCTGACTCATCAAGACATTTCAACAGGGTATGTCCTTCTCACGCTTAACGTCTAGATGTACAAAGAAGAAATGCTGTGGAACATTCAAGGACTTAAAAATGGCCAGTAAAAGGGGTATATGAACTGGTAAATAAATTAACTAGGGTCAATGGAATTATTCTGACCACACCCACAATTCAGAATGTGGGCATAAATATGGATCTCTAAGCCTACTCTGCCTAGTGTGAAATCTGGTCCTGCATATCCAAAATCCAAGGGCCAAACTAACATCTAAAAAAATGAATTCCATTCTTGAACTTGTTCATTGCATGTACAGTCATGTAGGGGACCTATTTGTTTTTGTCTATGTGAACCTACACTAGATGACACACAAGAGAAAAACTTGAAAAACAGTTGCTTGATTATTAATAGCTTAGATTCTTTCTAACAAAAAGTCATACCTTTTCTCTTCCAGCAACCATAATTGCACATGACACTTGCCACATAAGTGGTATTAAGAACCTGTTTATGTGGGTATCTTATTATTTTGTTGCATAGAGCCTTGGTATGGTGTACAAGTTTTTTTCCCCCCAGCATCCCTTTCACTAAATATAAACAACTGCAATAACATTGAGCGGAAAATGAAATTACCTGTGATTTTCATTCAATTAAAATTACATTGGTAGCCTATTGTGGAGTTATATGTTGTGATTTTCCAGGATATATCCACTGTCTGGGAACTTAACCCTTTGAGTGCCAGAGGGGTACACAACTCATTACTTTGCAATGTGTTGCGTATCCCTCTGGAACTCAAAGGATTAAAGAAATAGAATGAAGATAGATAGATAGATAGATATCTAGATAGATAGATAGATAGATAGATAGATAGATAGATAGATAGATAGATAGATAGAAAAAAAATATAGAGATAATAAAATTAAATATGAACTGCACTCTCAGATTTACTGACAAATAAACTCAATATTAATTTAGTAAGGTCAATGATTCGGCCTATACTTAGGCCTTTATCAAGATAAAGCCTAAGCATGGACTGAAACGTTGACCTGGTTAAATAAATATTGAGTTTATTTGTTAGTAAATCAAAGATTGTCATTCATATTTTATTTTATTCAATGATATATCTATATTATTTGAGTACCAGGTACTTATTTCAGTAAGTGAAGTGCTTTCCTTTGAATCTTTTTGTTAATAAATTATTTAAATTTTATGGTGACACAGTTGCTACAGCAGTCTATGGACAGCTACTGCCAGTGGCAATAACCACTGTGACGTACTGCACCCAAAAAATGCAAGCTTAAGCTGTAATAAAGTTTGAATTAAATATCTCTCCGTTCAGACACTCCCAGTAAAACTCCCACAAAACTTCTTCACCCAACTTAATGCAGCATTTTCTGATTTTATTTGGAAATCTAAGTCTCACCACATTAATCGTACTACTCTGTACCTTCCAAAGGACTTCGGAGGTCTTGGCCTCCCTAATCTTCAGAAGTACCATCATGCAGCTCTATTAGCCTCTATCTATGATTGGTCTCACAATGATGGTTCTAAATTAT
Source organism: Rhinophrynus dorsalis (assembly GCA_037306005.1). Lineage (NCBI taxonomy): Eukaryota > Metazoa > Chordata > Amphibia > Anura > Rhinophrynidae > Rhinophrynus > Rhinophrynus dorsalis. The sequence goes on from CM074722.1 coordinate 326,167,611, forward strand.
GGACACAGATTGAACAAAATAGCTCTCCTATATCAGATCCTCTGATTGAGATCATCCTCCCCTCGTCTTCTCGCTCAAAACTGCTATGCGGTCGCAGAGGCAGCACGCTGTTGTAATGCATCTGGCTGTCTCTTCTCCTCCCCGTCATGGGCCTCTCCGATATTCGCGCCCGAGTCTTCTGCCTTCACTTATGCGAAGCTAGAATTTCCTGACTGGATCTCTTCTAAAGTTCTCCGTATTGGCGACTGCCTTCATCAAAGTAAACCGAAATCTTTCAACTCCCTCCAGGCAGATCTGTCCCTACTTTCAAGAGAACTTTGGAAATACCTTAGACTTAAACACTTCTTAGTATCTGTTCAAAACTGTCCTGGTTGCTCTAGCTCCCGTACATTATTTGAACTTTTGTTATTGTCAGAAGCAAGAGGGAAGAAGATCTTAGGTCCATTGTATTCCTTGATCTCAACTCCTTTAAAGCTTCAAAAACCTACATATGCATCCCTCTGGGAGACCCAGAACCTTGCTGACTGGTCTCTTATTTGGAAAACCGTGTTGTCCTCTTCTCTATTGGCCCAGATTCTTGATATGCATTACAAGTTCCTACTTTGGTGGTACTATTCCATGTCTAGACTTCATAGAATGGTCCCTGCCTCTTCTCCACTTTGCTGCAGATGCAATGCAGAGATTGGCACCCCCTCTCACATTTGGTGGTTTTGTACTAAAATTATCCCCTTTTGGGAGGAATGTTTGCAGCTGATTGAATCAAGCCTACGCGTCCCTGTCCCATATGATCCCTGGGTAGCCCTTTTTTACCTTCGCCTTCCTCCCCTTACAGCTGTCCCCCACTTGTTCCTATTACATATGTTGCATTCTGCCAAAGCCCTCATTCCTAAACATTGGCGGGACTCACACCCTCCCTCCATAACTGAATGGAAATCACTGGATCAGGGGTTATTGCTTCGTATTACTCTTTTGAACAGAGGGAAGAATCCTGTGGAGGTTGATTCTTTCTTTTCTTCATCTTTCACATGCTAATTTTTTTTGCATCTGCCCACTCCTTATACCCTTTTTAACTTTTCTTACTTTACTACGCTCTCTTTCTTTCTTTTGTTTGCTTTCCCTCTTAGTTCTTCCTCTTTTCTTTCTATCAGTTGCAGCAGAGTTCCTTTTTACTCGAATCTGTATAACATTGCAATTCAGGGATTTGCTGTATTATATCTCGTTCAGTTGGTTCCATGCAACAGCTGTACTGATGAAGTACTCTCTGTAGGTTATGTATAACGCTCTGCCCATTTGATATGAACTACCTCTTCTTTTTTCTTTTATTTTATGTGTTAATCTTTTTGCTTCTTAATAAAGCTTTTTCAAAACTCAAAAAAAAAAAAACAGAAATATATCTCCGCAGTGGGAGTAGCCTTGTTCTGTGAAGCTATGAGTTCAAGAAATGTCTGACTGAAGAGGATAAATACTTCCATTTAGATCTATAGAATGTTGGTGAATTTCTATTTGCTCCCTATGCTTTGCCCCAAAATACATCTCCTTTGCCTTTATACATGAGGATCTATGAGGGTTATTTAGTAAAAAGAATTGGACAAATTCATGAACAAACCAACCACACCTCAGGGAACAAATAAAACAGTATAACTGATTTAGATTGGGTTTCTAAGTCTTTGCATGTTACTGATTTCACTAGCATTCAAGGGGTTAAAAAGCTGTATTCAGTTGAATGGGAATTAAGATTTTTTTATTTATCCCCTATGGTTCAGCTGGTTTAACCCTTCGACTGTCAGAGAGGTATTCAACGCATTGAGTTACAATACATTGGCTACTTATTTGGCACTCAAAGGGTTAATCAGGAATAACTGCAGTTTGATTATATAAATACTAATTTTAAAGCCCGTGTACACAGGCCACAGTGCCACCCAGCAACCTCGGCTGGTTGCCAGAGCCTCTCTTCTCACTGGCGGTGCTGCAGTCATGCGCAGTACTGACTGCCCAAACGCTCCGCAGCTGATACAGAGCGGGGAGCTCCGAATTCAGACCAGAGTCCTCTCTGTGCACCTTCCTGGGACCAAGCAGTCCCAGGAAGGTGCGCAGAGAGGGCTCTGGTCTGAATTTGGAGCCCCTTCTCCGTATCAACCGTGGCGCGTTCGGGCAGTCAGTACTGCGCATGACTGCAGAGAGGGCAGTCTCTACTGCACATGACTGCACCACTCGCAGCAGTCTCTTCTGTGCATGATGGCTTCTGACAAACAACCTAGAGAGTTATAATATAGGATGGGCCCAAGTCTCCGGGTCAGTGCCGGTTAGTTTCCATGTATGAACAATGTATACACAAAAGCAATTCTGCAGCAAACCAACTGTACCACAGGGGACAAATAAAAATGTTTTCAAGACCTCTCCATTATTGAAGGGGTTAAAAAATGTGTAAAACAATGAGCATTTGGAGAATGTCTGTTTGTCCCCTATAATTATGTTGATTTGCTTCAGTTCTTGTTATTAAGTCCTGAATATCAATGCAGTGAGTAACTTCTATCAGTGGTTTTATCTATATATTTCGCCATAGACTTAAACAGGAATTTGTTAGAAAAAAAACTGTTGATAACATTTATCAACAGCAATGTAACCTAAACCTAAATCAGCTTCTCTGTCTCTTTTTTGAGAACGGCAATTTTATTTTAAGCAAATGTATAGACGTGATACAGAAGTATTTGGTTACACATTGCATACTCCTCTGGTCCTGTAAGGGTTAAAAAGTGACATATCACTCACATATCAAGTTTTTACTATGTGTTCTAAAGCTTTATAGTTGTAGTCACAGAGAAAAGGTTTATATGATTATGAGTACATTCTTTATAGATACCATGAGATCCTGCATTAAATGTCTTTTTCCCGTCTATTGTCTTGTCCACAGTTCTGTCACCAGCAGAACAAGAGAGAAGAATTGAGGCTTCTGAGGATAATACAGCTTCCCCTTGTCGTTGACAGAAATCACATTTACATATCCCCTGTTCACGCTGATAAAAGTGCCAGTGATTTATAGCTTGTGATAAGCAGATACCTGGATCCCACTTGATCAATGCCTTATGGTATGAAAAACATTCCATTTCAGGCACTAAAAGACTAAATTCAGTCTGTGATTAATGAAATTAATTGTTTGGGGTCAGAAGTGAGTACAATTTTTAGTCCCCGATTCAGTGTCTAACTAGGGGGAAAGGTTACATCAAAGAGGATTAATCATGAGAAGTAAAAGTATTTGACAATAAAGTCCCTTAAAGAAAATGCCTCTAAAAGGAGAGTGGTGGCCACAACATTTCCTAACATGCCATTTCTTCAGCGTTCTCGCTAATAATATCACATAAGTGATGTGGTTAATTATGTTTTTACTCTAGAATGAGAATAAATTGTATGCAAACCTGTCATATATTCAAGAGAGAGATGCTGGACTGACTCCATACACTTCTAGTAACTAGGAACTACACAGAATTTCAAGGTAATGTCAGTAATAAGAACACAGAGGATAGCAAGTCGATGAGTGTGACAAACTGTATTTTAGGCAACACAGAGTCATTTCTATCTGCAACATGATTAACTCATGTAGAGAAAAAAGTCTAGATCTATACAGTCCTAACATTCATGTAATTTCATGGAGATATTCCAATATTTATCATAGAAGGGTAAAATAAAGCAATTGTGTTTCACCAACTCTCCCTGATACTAATAATTACTATCAGAGCCTCCTGAACCAATAATCACAGATTCTTCTATTATTCTTCCATCTCCTACCCAGTAAGATCCCTGTGTTTAATTAATATACAAAGACATAAAGACATGAATCTAGGCAAAAATGGCCAAATTATTTTCATTACAGTTTAGACATACATAAAGAGGACCTTTTAGGGCCTTAAATTTAGTGATGAACAATTTCTGTAAACAGCATTCCCTGAGAGTACTCTACTTTGACCTTCCATCTTTATTTGAATATTTATCCTGCTGCTGTCACCAGGTGAGGGCATCAGATAAGAAAGCATCAAAACATGCTGTCATCTAGCAAGTCAGTAGCAGCATATCTCACATCGTTCTACCATGTATAAACAGGGGGGATAACCTTCTTTTTCAACCCTCCTAATAGATCTTAGGTTCATTTATCTGGCAATGTGCTCATGCTGCTGTGACAATAGAAAATGTGTAAAACACACAGAATTTCTTCAGCACCCAGAAAATGGAAACTCCCCTGTGAAAAAAACCTCTGGGGAACCATGACCTTGAAGATTGTCCTGCCTCCTAGACATTGAGAGGTGAATGCTAAATTAAAACACAATTATGCACAAACTGTAATTAGAGTTATTAATGTTAATATATATGTATTAAAGAAATATATATATGGCAATTGACCATGCAAATGGTTACATTTCAAAAGGCCCATTCATTATGCCACATATAATAATTAACAAAAAAATGGGGGGTTTGATGGAAAGACGTGGGCATACCTCTCACACATGGTAGGTAAAACTAAAGAAGACACAAGGGAATATAAAACACAAGGGAACAAAATGCCTACTCCGCCCACCCAACTATTACCACACCTGACAGCTACTGTAACCGCGTCTTAATTTATTTTACACTATAATAAAGTAAAAAGAATGGCATAAGTGTCTCGAAGGCAAAACTCTGGTTCCTGTTACTTAATCTCAATGTGTTACATAAGAGGGGAAATCCAAGATTTAAAATACTTAAGGCAGGTAGCCTGATACATAAAATATTTGTTTACAATGTTACTTGCTTAAAGCCATTACACATATATTATACAGAGAGGGAGGTTGGGCGTTAAAGCTTCACAGACTGAGGAACACTGAACTGTCTCTTTCCAGTACAATTGCTTGTTCTTTCATTTACAGCCAACTAAACTTAATCTATTAGACCTGGCTACAGGCAATTTGAATCTTCAGTCATGCAGCCCTTGTGTTTATTGCTACAGGGCTTTCTTGAATCAAATAGCTACAACTGGGGCAAATGCAAAGAAAAAAGATATTTCCATGAGACACGGTAAAAAGAAAATTAGAAAAAGCTTATTATGGCCCATGGCACCTGAAATAATAGTGCCGAATGACACAGCCAGTGCTTCCCCTACATAGCTAGAGCAACAACTGGGTTTGCTTCACCAGGAGCAAGGTAATAGGAAGGTTATGTGTCTCTCTTAACCTTGCATAGTTGATACATTCTTATTCCTCCTTACATTTTAAGCTGCTAAAGTTGAACTTGTTGCTATATATACTTTCATTAGTGTACCACGTTCACATACCTGGGAACTTTCAAAATGAGCTGACCCTGAGATCTTTGAAATATTAACTCTTAAATCTTCCCATAATGTAGATTTTATGCAATATGTACATGCTTGCTATAACTTAGAGGTGCTCCAGTTGGCCCACAAGGAACATTTAACATGCCGCAACTTTGTGATATCACTGCCTAAACACAAACAAGACAAGTAGGACCTGCCTTTCTGGTACAATTGGTGATTTCAGTGATATCACAAAGTTGCGGCATCTTAAATGTTCCTTGTGGGCTAACTGGAGCACCTCTGGGTTATAGCAAGCATGTACATATTGCATAAAATGTATATTATGGGAAGCTTCAAGGGTTAATATTGCAAAGATCTTAGGGTCAGCTCATTTTGAACGTTCCCAGGTATGTGCACGTGGTACTCTAATGAAGGTACATATAGCAACACGTTCAAGTTGGCACCAGTTTAGAGACTAGAGAAACACTTAATTGGGGCAAATCATATAGTAGGTAATACACAAATCTCCTGCCCTGAGAATTTTGCCCTTTACCCTGAGACCCTGAGATTTGGCTCAAAACCCTGAGTCTTCCCAGATATGCACGTACAGCATTGGACTAATTGCAAGAAAATAGAGGTGATTATTTGAAAAGAAAGATAAGCGCTACTGCAGGTACTAAAGAATGCAACCTACTGGCTATGGAATTATAGTTCTGGCAGGCATACTATTGAGTATATGTTTGGTGCTGGTCTGTGCATGAACAGCCTTTATTACAGAATATCACCAACAGCTTCCAAACATTCTAGTGGCTGAAAGGGAAGCTGGTCATTCTGTAATGAAGATGTGCCTAAGGAAAGAAGCCTGGATCTAAACATAAATGCTCCAGAGCACACACACACAGCTGTCTGTGGAAGAACATTTAGTATGTGCCTATAGCCCTCCTTCTTGGTGCCCACTTGTTGGTTCTTTTAATATGTTTCATACCATACATACCATGGTTTTGACATGTTTTTGTTTAGCTTTATTATTCCCATTTAACTTAAGCCACACTTGTCTGGAGATAGTAAATTGTTGTATAGTGAACCCTAGCCATATGAACAGCTGTGATTAGGCTATTGAAACTTTCTATAATTGTTTGTTATTATTATTTATTACTGTAAATCCAGTATGTAATTTTCCATTTTTCTCCCCATTCTCCAATAACATTATTTATTACAGCACTTGCATAGTTTATTATTTCAAGATAAAAAGAAACGGAACCCTCAGAGCTTACAATCTATATGAGAACAGACTCACATGGTTTAGGAATCGAAACTTGGAGATTTTGCATTCACTTGCCACAAAGTCAGTAATCTAAATGATACAGAATTTGCAGTACAAAAATAACTTGACCATAGAGCTAGCAATCTAGCAGATATGATCTTCAAAGCTCGCAGTGGATACGGGACCTGACACAGAGCTTACAAACAACAATGAAACTAAGCCCCAAGACCTTGCATACAAAAGGAACACCTTTGTACAGACACAGACTGAAATACACTAAACTTAGAGCTGTTACTATAATTTTCAATGGTGAACTGTAGTCAGTAACTATACAATGCAACAGAATAATTGTGAGGATACCAGATGAACTGCCTGAACACCACATGGCACAGTTTAAAGTGTAATAACATTGACATTTTACATCTTCGAGGAGAAGGAAAAGCTATGTAACATATATGTCTTTCATAACTGAAATGTTGAGGCATTGGAAGCCTCTAGCTTTCTATGGGTTAAAACTTCTTTTAACTCAACGGGAATATGGGGAATAGGATTTGTACCTTATGTGCAACAGATTTGCTCCAGAATGTCACAATTTTTTTAACCCTTTGAGTGCAAGGGGATGTGCAACGCATTGCGCACCTCTCTGGCACTCAAAGGGTTAAAACATCCTCACTGTAGAATTCTGCATTGGTATTTTAAGGAACTTTGGGATATAGAAAGAGTTTCCAAAAACAATCATCCGAAGGTGATACTTTCACTTTAAGACTTAACATTTAAAGGAATAGAAATGTTTCATAATAAAAGCAGCTCTAATTAATCTTCATACTATTTGGGCCATGGAGAGTGTTATTTCAATACTGTCAGAGTTGTAGTTCAAGAGTGATTGAATGATAAAGTATCCTCCTCCCACCCCTTTTACTGATATAACACTGCTCACCTAAGAGCAGCAGGGAGCGTCCAGTAGATTACAGAGAGGGACAATCTTCAATCAAAGGGATAGTAACACTTCGTTTTAACTTTATTTTATTTTGTAGGCATTAAAAAAACATGAAGAATGATATAAGTCTTATCTCTCAAACCTTTATGGTTTATGAGATATTCACAAGCAAAGTTCCCCTCCCTGCCCCTTTTACCTAGTGTAAGCCATCTCTTCTCAGATGTGAGTCTGGTTGTATGACAGTACAGATAACAGAAGGGGACAATCTTCTTTGTATAAAAACAATGAAAGCCCTTCCCCCCTTGACAAGTTTTTCAGCTTTTTCCCTTATCTTAATTGAAGATTGTCCCTCTCTGCAGTCTACCTGGGCATCTCCCTTCTGATCTGGTTGAACAGGGGGGGGGGATACTTTGTTTGTGAATATCTCTTAAACCATAAAGGTTTCAGAGATAAGACTTATATCATTCTTCATGTTTTTTTAATGCCTACAAAATAAAATAAAGTTAAAATGAAGTATTACTATCCCTTTAAGATAAGGGAAAAAGCTGAAAAAACTGTCAGTGGGGGCAGGGTTTTTATTGTTCTCACAGTAGAATATTAACCCTTGATTTGAGCTGTCTGGTCTATGGACTGGATTGCACATCTGAGGAGTGGGGGCTTACACTAGGTAAAAGGGGCGGAGGGAAACTTAATCATTCAATTACTCTTGAACTACAACTCTCACAGTACTGAAATAACACCCTCTATGGCTCAATTGCTATGAAGATTAATTGGAGCTGCTGTTTTTGTGAAACATTACTATCACTTTAATTTACCATAGTATATAGGGATGAAACATCGCTGGAACATAGCACCTAGCAGTATTGCCCTTCCTCCAATTAAATAGTACCATAATATGTACTTTTTATAGCACATGCATTGCAAATATTAGAAGAACTGTAATTTATACACACTCCTATAATTAATTTATAAGGCTTAATTAATAACTTGCATATTATACACATATATAGAATTATATAATCCATACATTTTCCTGTTGGTGACAGTTGTTGAAGTAATTAATGTTCTTTCTGCAATTAATAGTTTTACCTGATGTCACAATTACATGATCTTGTAGAAACTGATAATTATTATTTTATTATTATAATAACTATTATGCTTTATTTGCAGAGTACCAATATAGGTGAATATTTAATTCTAGCTGGAAATATTTGCTGAATGGATATTTTCCAGTTGACAGATAGTTCCTTCTGGTCAATTTTTCAAGGGTCAGAGCAGGATTGCTAATTTGGTGGGGGGGGGGAGTCACAAAAGACACCTTTGGGATCCTTTTGGAGAGCTGTGAATGTCTGTAAAATGACTCCAAAAGAAGGTTATCTAGAAAAGTCAGAATTTGTCTGCTTTCTTAGCTGTCTGATCCCCTCCAAGATTCTCCATGTACATAACCTCATCTCCTCATTTGTGATTGACTGGGAACTGAGGGAAGGCCTCAAACAGGGATTGTCCATACAAAAGCCAATCCCTGTTTATTTTTCCTCACAGTGAGCTGGCATGGCCCAAGCAGGATTGGGGGGGCTCATTTTTTTGTTATTATTAATAGAGGTATTTTGTATTTATTTCTTTCGTTTATTTATTGATGTGGAGAATCAGGGAAATGTGGACACTCTGGATCTTTAATATCAAGGTGACAATATGTTTTTCACATACATGTACCACACAGGGGAGGGGTTTATTTCAATTAATATAGGGTTGGACACCGTATTCATTTTTTACACATCGTATCCTTTAGGTAGGGAAAAGGAAAGGGTCCTGGACCCCTTCTTTGGGCATTTTTCAGATTGATATGGGGTTTCAGACACTATATCAATCCATTTTTTTTATTTGGCCTGTATATGATTCAATCAGGAGGGCTTTGTCCTCTTATTAATTTAATTAATTGTCTTTCTTTTTTTGTAATTTCTTATTCTTTAATGTATTAATATGGGCTATATCTATATCTAACTGTCTGTCTATCTATCTCTATATATCTATCTAATTTATCGATCGATAGATACAGTGAACTATATGAACATGTGAATAGTCCTATTTGGCCAGAAAAGGGAGTTATTATAGCAGGATTGCCATTTACAATGCTTTTTTGAGGCGTTTTGGTATGTAATTGAAAAATACCAGATGAAATGGAAATGCAAACATAAGAAAAAGGCTAGAAAATATATTTTTCCCTGCTCTCTGCCATTTAATTTCTGTTCTAGTAGAATGGACTCTCTGGCTTATTTGAAAGCGGGGGGCATAACAATAATATATAAAAACAAATGGTAGGGAGGGTCCTACTCAGTAGAGATTAAAATGTAGAGGTGATGTAATATGCAAGGCACAGCTGGACCCTGAAGAGAGCAAGGGAACTATGGAGTTTGGAGCACTTGAAACTAATACATTTGGGTGAAAGTCTAATATGGTGTAGTCATGAGTTCGATTCCTGGGGTGCAGATCAGGAGATATTTTGTAGTTGTGATGAAGAGGATGTTTTGAGGGTAGATGAGATCTGAATATTAAATGTGTAAAAAATACATATTGTAGTGTTTATTCCCCTGAGTAAAACAAGCGTACTCCCACTGCTAAAAGGTGTTTTATTCAAAATTTATTAAAGCTCACACTTGATTTTTTTCTTTAGGTGCAGTATCACAGTGTACAATTTCAGGCCACTGTTATACTACACCTAAAAAAATCAAATCAAAAACCTTCTTTCTCCATTTTATTTAGACAGATATTGCGCACACTCAACACTATTTATTCTCCAATTTTATTTGACATGCCCTGTTGTATATGTATTGCATGATTAACCCTTTGGGTGCCATAGAGGTAGCAACGCATTATTTTGCAATGCGTTTGCTACCCCTCTGGTACTCAAAGGGTTAATAGGCAAGGTATGTGGCTGCATACCTTACCTGTAAATGTGTAATAAATGTTATGTTGTATTTTATTTTAACAAAATAGTTCAGACCTTGAGGGGGGCATCAGGACCCCTCTGATATCCTCCCTAGCAAGGATCATCTATCCAGTAGGATAGGTGATCCATGGGGCGACAAGGAAGGCATTTTCTGCCTTCCTTTGATATCTACTGGAGCCTCTGTATAAGCCGGTTCCAGTAGAAGTGCCTGTAGTGAACCTTTTCACCAGGTTCATTCATAGAAGTGCAGCGCTGTGCTTTAGTGAATGAATCAATCACCTGCTTTTTGAATGCATTGTCGCCCACATGGATCATCTATCCTACTTGATAGTGATCCATGCCGGGGGGGTATCAGGAGGGGTCCTGATGCCCCCCTCGATTTCTGAACTATTTTTTTTTTTTTAAAAATGCAACATAACATTTATAACACATATACATTTAAGGTATGCAGCCGCATACCTTGTCTATTAACCCTTTGAGTACCAGAGGGGGCATCAAACATCTTGCAAAGCAATGCATTTCTACCTCTCTGGTACTTAAAGGGTTATTCTTGCAAAACATATACAACAGGGTATGTTGAATAAAACTGGACAATAAACAGTGTTGAATGTGAGAAATATTTGTCGAATTAAAATGGAGAAAGAAGGTCAGATAGAGCACTATATGTTGAATTTCAAAGGCGGAGTCAGTATGTCGAAGGGGGGCACTCTGTGTCAGATTTCTGTTATGTATAACGTATTTTGCACTGCTTTTGTTCGAACAATGATGGTTTTGAAACCATCGTTGTGGCTTCTTTTCTTCAATTCTGAGATGCAGGATTCCTGACAAAAAATGTAACCACAAAACACACGGTAATACTGACCGTAGTTAATTGTATGCTACTTGTGCATTGTTTTTAGTTGTTTCTTATGGGCCTTTTTTTGACTGGTGGTGCGTATAATTACCGCTAGTTTTGTTTTCACAATTCAGGTAATAGGAAAACAAAACCTGACTTAATAAAACATAACACCTGTTTTTTTTTTTAGCGGGGGCTAACAGTATCGAGCCCTATATCCCTTACAACAGTTCTAAAACTCTTCATGCTAATGATTTGATTTCACCCTCTCTTCGCTTGCATACTTAATTGTTAGTGCATTTGGCAATATGTGTATCCATCACCAAGCGATGTGCTCGCCACACATCGCCAGACACACACTGACATATCGTTGTCCCTTAGTGCATCTTCCCCCTTGGAATAAGTTAGAGGAAACCCAACTGCATCGTAGCAGTTGTATTCAAATCAAATGTTTTTAACCCCTTGAATGTTAGAGATGTCTATTCCCCTTGTCAAATATACCCAATATCCTTTTTTTAAAAAAATAATGTGCTATATTATCTGATGAAAAAATAATGAGATAATCCTATGCCACATGATTACTAATAACATATTTAACAATTCAAATAAAAAAGTGACTGACATTTCAAATGTGTATTCATGTTTCTTTATTAGATAATTTCTTGCAGAATAGTAATGTTTTTTCATGCTAAATCCAGGCACAAGTAACATATCCTACTAATCATAAATCCAGGGGATAAAACTAGCTCTTGTTCCACTAAGAAGCGAACAGATCTGTAGCATTGCATCTGACACTGGGCTTTTAACTAAGAGAAAAAAAATCAGCCGGCTCCTCTGAGATTTAATTTATAATTCAGCAATATATTCAAGAATCATAAAGGTATCTTTATCCCTAATAAAACTGCAAAAGTTAATGTATGTAAAATAACTATTATGAAAAGCATTATCAATAATTGTAAGGATAATGTACATGCATAATGAATGAATGTGGCTCTGGGGTATTATCTTACATCCTGGTCTGATTGAGTGAAAAGAACTTATGCATTTTAATGAAGAAGAAATTATTACACGACGTACATGCTAGCTGAATATAGTTATGTTTAAGATGTTAAATAGATTTATCTTGCATCTAGGACGCAACAAGACTGGGGGCAACAGTGAATAGCCTAAAATATGATGTTTAAATATACATTTGCTTTTGTCTTCTAATGAATAAACTGACTGTATAATATTGGTTTGCAAAGCATTATTGGAAAAATTTATATTACCACAATTTACAGTCACATTTAAGATGGCTGTATCCTTATTATTATACATTTGTCATAAATGGTTCACTAAAACACTGATCAGTATACCAATTTAACCCTTTGAGTGCCAGAGGGGTACACACTGGCACTCAAAGGGTTAAGAGGACCAATGTAATTTGAAGAACTGGCGCAAACCCGGAGTAAAACCACTGCATCAGAGGAGACAGGCCAAAATTATTAAAATTCCCATCGAATTTAACCCTTTGACTGTGAGAGTGGATTTTCAATAAGGAGGTATCTCTATCATTCAAGGGGCTAAAATCCACACTTTTTTGAATGTCTGAGGGGGTATCCAGTGCATTGCAAAAGCAATGAATTGGATAGCCCTGTATCTTAAATAAATGGGAATTTACCGGAGTGCAGTTTGCTTGCTCAATAATTAATCCAGTTCTTCACAGTACAACAGCATCTAAGAAAGTGGTTCTCAATCTTTTTTTTTTTTGTATTAACTCAATGCCCCAAGCATTATATATGTAATTTCACAAGGGCTTAATGAAGGGTACAGTACAGATGAAACTTGATTTTTTTAGGTGCGGCATCACAGTAGCCTGAAAGTTTACAGTGGCGCTGTTGCTACACCATCGTATGGACAGCTCTGGCCTGTTGACCATAAATCTCCAGAGGATGTTGTAGCATCAGCATCACTGTACAGTTTTAAGCCACTGTGATACTACACCTAAAACATTCAAGCTTGAGCTGTAATAACTTTTGAATAAAACACCTCTCAGCAGTTGGAGTACCCTTGTTTTACTCAGCGAGATAAACCCTACAAGATATTTTCTTTTACATATTACTATCCCTTGAAGATCATATGAAGATTTCAGGGGTTGTAGATGTGATGCACTGAAAATGTGCAACACTTGGTCTGTGATAATAATTTGACCTCTTTGTTATTTTCAGAACAGAATAGGAAGCACATGAATGGAATTAAAGAGATAGTAATGATAAAGTATCCCCCTCCTGCCCCTTTTACTGATGTAACACTACTGTTACAGTAACACTTGCTGTGATCTGTCCAATCGAGAGACCAGATTCCACATCTGAGGGGAGGTGGCTTACACTAGTTTGAGGGGAGGGAGGGAGGGGGATATTTTATCATTCATTTACTCTTGAACTACAACTCTGACAGTATTGAAATAACACTCTCCATAGCCCAAATACTATAAAGATTGATTGGAGCTGCTTTTATTTTTAAATGTTACTATCCCTTTAAATGTATAGAATATCACTAGAAATTTCTGAATACCTTCAGTCTAATGTAATACTTTACAGACTGGATTTCTATATAGAACACCCTTATTTGTATTGCATATGGAAAAAGATGTGTTTTATAAGACTCTTCTTCCGAGTGAAACAAGGACTCTCACACCTCTGGTAGGAACTTGCTTCAAAAGATATTAAAGACCAAAAGTATAGAATTTGGCACTGTATTCCATGGCCTGCACAGTTTATGGTGGAGCTTTCTCCATGTCTATGGAGTCTATGGAGAGCTGCAAAATTATCCTTAGATAGTAATAGCAACATTTTATATGTAATTTCACAAGAGCATAATGAAGGGTACAGTACATAAATGTATAGTTATCCTTTGGTCTCACAGTAAGAATTAAGAAACATATTGTGCATAATAATGTTCATAAATACACATTAGAAACTCAACTTTAGCATTTTTGTCAAAGTTTCACAGAAAATATGGAGTGCCCTAAGTTGACACTCGACTCACCGAAGTACAGGCCACAGTGGATAAGAACCACTGATCTAAGAGGTGGATGTAATAAAAAAATGGAGCAATTTTAACTCCTACAAAACACATCATAAGAAAGAAATTAAATTCTCAAAATCCCCATCAGTTAAGCCTCTTGAATACTAGAGATTTCATCAACACATTGCTTTCTTATTTAAAGGGGGGAAAGCCCTACTTAGATCAATGAGAATATTTATTTTTCACCCCTAGGTTGCAGCTGGTTTGTTTCAGAATTGAACAAAAAAATATCTGTGATCAAATCTTGATCTTTACAATAAATAACCCGTGACTTACTATGGATAATAAACAGTGGGGTTTAGTTACATTTCTGGCCAAAACCATGATAAGCTTGCCTGCCCCATGAAGACACCACAGATTTAGGCAAGTCCCTATGTGCCTCGAGTCAAAGTGAACGTGTATTCAGTATAATTTCATTAAAAAGAAGTGATACCACCTTACCTCTCCTATGAGCAAAACCCTTTTGAGGAGAATAAGGGAGGTATTTATATACCTTCCCTAATTACAACTATCACCTGATGAAAGGAATTACCATTGAAGGGGGAGGAGCCAAAACCTCCCAAAATAAAAAAATATAATATGCAGGTTACCGATGAGCTACAAACTAGCATTTATAAATAGTGTTCAAATAGTTCCATATGTGTGTGTACTCAGGAGAGCAGCAAAAACTTCATCTTGACTACATATACAAAGTAAAAACAAAAAAGCTGCACATCATATTCTGAGGTTTACAAATACATAACCCGTGACTTACTACCTGGCTCCCTTATTTCCCTCACAAGGGTTTTGCTCACAGTAGAGGTAAGGAGGTATCATTGCTTTTAATTGCTTTATACTAAATACATGTTCACTTGGATTTGGGGAATATATGGACTTGCCTAAATCTGGAGTGCCTTAAAGGAGTAGTAATAGTTTGTTTCTTTATTTAAAAAACATGAAGAACGATATAAGTCTTATCTCTCAAACCTTTATGGTTTAAAAGATATTCACAAGCAAAGTTTCCCCTCCCGCCCCTTTTACCTAGTGTAAGCCATCTCTTCTCAGATGTGGAATGCAGTCCATAGACCAGACAGATAACAGCAGGGGACAATCTTCTTCCTATGAGAACAATGAAAGCCCTGCCCCCCTTGACAAGTTTCTCAGGTTTTTCCCTTATCTTAATTGAAGATTGTCCCTCTCTGCAGTCTACCTGGGCACCTCCCTTCTGCTCTGGCTGAGCAGTGTTACATCAGTAAAAGGGGCGGGAAGGGGATACTTTGTCATTGAATTACTCTTGAACTACAACTCTGACAGAATTGAAAAAACACTCTCCAAAGTCCAAATACTATGATGATTAATTATAGCTGCTTTTATTATGAAACATTACTATCCCTTTAACAGGGCAAGCAAGCTTATCATAGTTGTGGCCAGTATCATGTAACTAAACCCCACTATTTATCTATAGTAAGTCACAGGTTATTTATTGGTAAAGGTCAGGATTTGGTGCACAGACTTATTTTTATTTACTTTGTATATGTAGCCAAGATGTAGTTCTTATTGCACTCCTCATTACACATATGTAACTATTGAACATTATTGATAAATGCTAGTTTGTAGCTCACCAGGAACCTGTACGGTATGTTTCACAATCAGTCCAGTTCCTTAGTACATCAGCCTCTATGCATTTACTTCAAATAAATAAGGATAGAATTTGATGGCAGCAAATCAAATATTCTAGTCCCACTCTATCTGCCCATATGTTTATTTTTTAAACATGACATTCATACCCTATTAAGTGGCAAAGGGGAGGCCAATGGCTTCTTAACAATGTATTGGATACCCCTCTGGCACTCGAAGGAGTAATAAGGATAGCATTATAGCTTTCAAAATCCCTTCAAAATGCCTCATTTCTGCAAGGGAGTTACTCCATGAGTACCAGAGAGGTATCCGACGCATTGCAATACATTGGATACCTCTCTGCCCCTCTAAGGGGTTAAAAATATGAATCAAAGTAATTCGAGTGCAAACCAATTGTATCACATGGGGCTAATAAAAATTTACTAAATTCATGTTGCTTTAAGTGGGGCTTTTAACCACTTGAGTGCTAGAGGTTGCCAATTCACTGTTTCACAAAGCTTTAGAGACCTCTTGCATTTAAGAGGTGTAAGGATCCATTTAAATCAATGGGAATTATCATTTCACTCCTACAGTGAAGTTGGTCTGACCCAGAATTGCTACAGTTCTATATCTACCACTGGCATGCTACTTTCTTCCATTTAACTCCTTGAAATCTAGAGACTGGTACATCGCATTGCAAAACATTCAAGGAGTTAAACAACTGTTTTACAGCTTAGGCCAAATTAGGAAAAAAAAAAGATATGACTACATTGTGTCAAAGAGACAGCACCCTTCAGAGTCCTATTAATAGTACATGTTATCAAGTAAAAGCTCTTGGTTTATCAGCCTGTACTTCTATGTACACTTGCTACATTGTGAAGAGGTTTGTAATGATGCTTAAACTTCCTAACACTGATAACTTTATAGGAATTGTTTATTTTGTAAAAAGTCATGCCTCTGTGTATCTGGAATAAGAGTTCCATTTAGGTAAAAATCTAAAAAGGTAGTAAACCTAAAGGCTTGTTCAAACTGTAAAGTATATTGCAGTGTCTTATAATGCAGTTATTCCTCCACCCTCCCAAAATAGAACATGTGATTGTTCATATGGCTGATCATTTTCTTGTGTGATGCAACTTCCTTGCATTCATTGCAGAATACAGTGAAGTTGGAGCAGGGGTGAGCTGTACAGTGACCTACAGCAGAACAATCATATAGATGACTTAGTGGTTGCAATGCTCATCACAACCCCCAGTGACTCTCTAACCCTCATGGGTGTCAGCCAATCATATTATGTCAATGTGGACAGGCCATCCATCACTATGACAAGTCTCTGGGAGAACACAGGGAACCATAGCTCAGTAACACATGAAGCTGGAACTCAGTGGTTCCATTCAAATAATTTGTATGAACATATTCTAAATCAATGCCAGAAGTCTCGTGGAAAGCCAATGTTGTGCCTTTAGTTAAGAAGAGAACTAAAACAGATAGTTGGAATTATAGACCTGTCAGTTTGACCTAATTAGTGGTGAAATTACTTGAAAAACTTGCAAAAAACAAAATTATTAGTGGAAATAAGCTTGGTTTTATTATAGGTAGATCTTGCCAAACAAGTATAAAGGAACCTAGGTATCAGTCAAACAGTAGATGCAGTATATCTAAACTTTGCAAAGACATATGAAACAGAGCAACACAGGAGGCTGGCCTATAAAATAAGGAAATTAGGTCTAGGTGACAATCTTTGTAATTAAATAGAAAATTGGCTGAATGATCGAGAACAGTATGTTGTAAATTGGATATTTTCAAATATGGTTTGAGCTGAGAGTAGGATACCTCAGGGTTCAGTATCTCGTCCACTGATTTTCAGGATGTTTATTAAAGACCTAGAAATAGGTATAGAAATCAGAATTTCAGTATTTGCAGATGACACTAAATTATGCTGGGTAATAAAGTCAGAGCAGGATATGTGTTTGCTACAGAAGGATTTACATAAAATGGCAGATCAGGCAAACAAATGTAATGCAAGATTTACTGTAGCAAATTGTAAAGTTATGCATTTGGAAAGCACAAATAAGAATGCTATTATGAACATAATGTGAGCATACAAGAGGACTTTTTGCTAGAGAAATGTTCTAGTGTATTTGAAAGCTGCAAACTTTTCAATAGTGATCGGCGTCAAACAAAAGTAACTCAAAAAAAGAAAATATTGATGCAAGAGCTGGAGCATCATGTTGCCACTATAACATTTTGTTGGAATACTCAGTACTATATTGGCACCTGTTCTTAAAAATGAATTGGAAAGAGTGCTGAAAATGACAAAAAAATGAATTTAGGGACTGGAGAAATTGAAGTATGAAGAACATTTAGCCAGACTTCATTTATTTACTCTAGAGACAAGAAAGCTAAGTAGGGATCCTTTTACACTGTACAAGAATCTCAGAAGTGAACTTTTCCCTCCAAGTCCTGATCAAATAACTGGGGGACACTCCTTAATATCAGAGGAAAGGAGGTTTAATGGGTTCTTTACAGTAAGTTCTGTTAAATTGTAGAATTATTTGCCTAGGGATGTGGTGATGGCAGATACATTGGATACTTTTACTGAAGATAAGATACATTTCAAGCAGATGTGGGCATATGCTATGAGTTAGTCTATTTACCAGAACTTCCTGTTTATTCTACTAACAGCCATCTTGGAGTGGGGAGATATTACATAGTTCTCATCTTTTAAGAGGCACAGTGAACTAGGTTGAATTTGATGTACTTGTGTCTTTTTTCTGCATAATTTACTATGTAATAAAATCTGTGAAGAGATTTATAACAACAATATTGTTATTTAGGTATACATTTATTAAGTGTTGAGAAAAATCTGCAGTTAGAAAAATGATGCCCAAATATATGTGCTATTCTGTTACCTAGTTATTCAAACGAGATTTAGGTCATGTGTACTAGGGCATATTACAGGAAACTGTATTTTTGATGCATAACTCCTTAAATGAACGAATAGAATTCTGTTCAAACATATTAAAAATGAACTGCTTTTGTACTATGCCTGCCTAACACCTATGTAGAAAGCATTTTGTGTAACAAAATGGCTGCTTTGCACCACATGCCATTCCTCTGACCTCTGGCAGATGCTATGCCCAACCTGAGCATAGAGGAGATAAAATGGTGATGACTTCTCCAGTTTATCACTTCTCCACTTCCTATGTTATTCTATAGAACGTATTTACTAAGATCTCCAAAGCTGACGAAATGTTAGTGCATTGGTTCCATAGAATAACATAGGGATTGGTGAAGTGATAAACTGGAGAAGTCATCTCTACTTTATCACCTCTTTATCACCGCTTAGTGAATCTCCCCCCAGATGTTTCTTTTAGCTAGCTTTTACCCAGAAGAGTATCTAAAAGGAAGTTCAGAGAGTGCAGCTGTGGTCGAGCTTGGCTTTCAAGTGGTGCAACTGTTTCTGCACTTTCATACTGTCCCCATTACAATTAAATGCTCACTTGTGCGCTACCTGTCTGTTCTCAGTGTTTGCATTCCGAGACCTTATTGGTTTCTCTTATGAGACTAACACGCTCTCCAGAAAATTTGTAGGGGTTTCATGCAGGTACAGTTACCACTGTTTTCCCAGTGTCAGGATTACTACTGGTGCAAAGCACAAGGGGTCAGAGCTTAAAGTGATAGTAATATTTCACAAAAACAGCAGCTCTAATTAATCTTCATAGTATTTGAGCCAATGAGAGTGTTATTTCATTACTGTGAGCGTTGTAGTTCAAGAGTAATTGAATGATAAATTCCTGCCCCTATTACCAAGTGTAAGCCACCTCCCCGCAGATGTAGAATCCAGTCCATAAACCAGACAGCTCACATCAAGGGTCACAATTCTTACTGTGAGAACAATGAAATCCCTGCCCCACTTGACAGGTTCTTCAGATTTTTCCCTCATCTTAATTGAAGATTGTCCCTCTCTGCAATCTACCTGGACACTCCCTCCTGCTCTAAGCTGAGCAGTGTTACATCAGTAAAAGGGGTGGGAGGGAAATACTTTATCATTCAATTACTCTTGAACTACAACTCTGACAGAATTGAAATATCACTCTCCAAGGCCCAAATACTATGAAGATTAATTAGAGTTGCTTTTATTATGAAACATTACTATCCCTTTAAAAGTAGCCCAATTAAAAGGAAGGCAAGTGACACAATCAAGTAGGTCAAATAGCTCTTACATCCCTCTTTGTCCTCTCAACTTTATTGAAAGAACCCATATCCAAAGTTCAGTCATCCTTTCTCCCATATGCAGATATCTGAAGTTTATGAGTTCAGTCAGTCATGAGGAGCAAAGAGCCACTCTAATTGGCTGCACAAGGCCTGATGTGATGATGTGGGTGGTGAATGGGTGGTGTTCCTATCACACTCAGTTCAGGCTCAGACAAACCTTGGATGAACGAGAGTGAGTTTTCATGTTTGTTTTGTGTGATGCTATAATCAGAGTGCTCACGTGTGGAGGATCCGCCAAGCTGCTTAGTGAACATCATATAGAATTAGACATGGCCCATGTGCACTTCCGTTACACACAGACACTTCATTTATGACAGTTCAGTGCACAGTGGGAGAGTGCATGGGCCTGCTGTCATTCTGTACATAAGTGCACACTTTGAGTGTAACATAGCTGGGTAACCTGCAGCCCTTCAGCTGCTGTTGAACTACTACTCCCATCATGTTCAGCTGCTTATTTTCCTCTAAGATGATGGAAGTAATAGTTCAATAACAGCTGGAATGTCATGTGCTGCCATCCCTAGTATTGGAAGTAAAGAGGGTGGGGGATAATATCTCCCACTATCTTTCTTTTAATCCTCTCTTTCTCCCTCTTCACCCATCCCTTCGCTCTCTCTATTTAATTCCTCTCTTTCCCCATAGATCTTGTATGGACAGTCACTCTTTCTGTAGTAATCTGTTTTCTACAGGACTTCCAGGCACACCGAGAGACTGATGTACTAAGAAGACCAGTAGTAATTCTGGGGTAAGCTAACTACACTATAGGGGGAAATTAAAGACTGGAGACCTCTCTTGCAGTCAGGTAGTTAAAAGTCCCATTTGGTATTTGGATTTGTCCCCTACGGTGTACTTAGTTTGCCCCAGAAAGACTGATTTTTTTCATTAGCCTCCAAAGCTGTCTCGTAATGACCTTGAGGCTGATTTCCTAAGGAGAATGAAGTGAGTCTGAGGTAAACCAGCTGAACCATTGTATTGACTTAACCCATTTTAGTGCCAGAGGGGTACGCAACGCATTGTGAAGCAATGCGTTGAGTACCCCTCTGACACTTAAAGGGTTAAATGTGTTTTTTTAAACCCCTCAAAATGTTGAGCTCTCCATGCATTGCAAAGTATTTCAATGGAGACCTCTCTAGCTGTTAAGGGGTTAAAAGATATTTTCAATAAATGAGGATTTCTATTTGTCCCCTATGATGCACTTGGTTTACCCCAGAATTACTCTATTTCTTCTTAGTACATCAGCTTCAGTATCAGCCAGCAAAAAAGAGGCCCAGGAGTTAACAGACCCATTTAAGTCAATGGGGATTATGGGATGTTTTGTTCTTCCCTATAGTGTAGCCTCAATGAATTTTCTCTCACAGTTCTGGTTGTGCTGGTCAGTATTTACCATTTTAGCATCTATGCAGGATTTGTACATAGGCCTCTTTGATAAATAAATTGGAACTGGTGATTTTTCCACTCAGAATAGTGCTTCTCTACTTGGTAATTCTAAATCATAGTGGAGGAAGGAACATAAAAACTGCTGATATCCAAAATTCCCCACAGCTATTACTCTTCTGCAGTATGAGGTGGGATGATTTGGCAATGAATGGTTTCCATATGACATACACCTCTCACTTAATACTTTCATACACCGGGTCAGTATCTTGTCAGCACAAAACATTAATAAACAAAGAGCAGACTGAACAATTTGATAAATTGAATGCGTATTAGGGCAGTTTTAGCAAAATTACTTTCCTCTGAAGACAGGACCGAAGGCGCGAGGATATAAGGACAAACACTCAGACCTGATTAGAGAGAAGGAGGTGGGAGCACGGGGGCCAGTTCGGCAGGGTCTAGCCAAGCAGACAGTGAAGAATGGCTTCAAATGCAGATATTAATGATTGCATTTGGGGGGGTAGATTTTGTAAACTGGTGGAATTGTGTAGAGAAGGCCTCCCAGGTTCCTGCAATCTTTCATTGTCAGGAGACGCCAAAAGATTGATTCAATTAAGATTAGCAGCGTAGGGGACGTGGCAAAGGGTTTGTTTAGATTAGAATTGTCTTCTTGAGAATCTTTAAGAGCTTTTGACCCCCCTCTGCAGTCGCCAATCTCCATGATGAGATTAGAAGACTGTGTAGGTGTAGTCCTACTAAAGAACATTGGGCCTTTTATATGAAGGCAGAGTGGAGCAATGTTGGTGCAAAGCAACTGTGATGGAAGAGAAAAAATGAAACCTCTTCAAATAAAAATTCTTCCAAATCCAAATGATATTAAACTGAGCTTTCAATTCCTTGAATGTTAAAACGGTCTCCAACACATTACTTCAGAATGCATTGGAGACTTTTCTATCAGTCAAGGGGTTTAACCGTCTGAGCGCCAGATGCATATCCAAAGCATTGAGTTGCAATTCATTCGATACAGTGTCACACAGAAGGCTGGGCAAGGAGGAACACTGGGAGAAACAGCAAATGTGGCAGAGTCTCAACAGAAACTCCCCACATCCGGAGGAATCAGCCTCTGCCCCAGAGACCCGGTAATGCTCTGTCAAAACCGGAGTCTCCGGGGCAAATCCGGAGAGTTCCCAGGTATGCTCGCTGGCACTCAGAGGGTTCAAGTCCCACTTAAATCAATTGGATTCCTAAATGTTGCCTTTGTACACAAAGCCTTTCATGTTAAAATATGTGCCCCATTCAGTTAGCAATTAGTTCTCTACCATTCCTTACAATGGCCTAACTGCTTTGCAGATTTATTTATAAGATGCTATTATTTTGGACAGGCTAACTTGTGGATAAAGCAATGGTAAGTGCTTAGAGATCAGTTTGAGAACCATAATGTGTGATAATAGATAACAACAACCTACCTTGTACATGATTCTTCTACCTGCTTCTGAGAGTTTACTAGGTCATTGGTCTTCTAAAGCAGGGATGGGCAAATTATGGCCTGTGGGCCATTTTAATGTGGCCCTTGGTCACAGCCAATAATCCATTATGGCAACCTAGGCTACTGCCTAGGGCCCAATGCAATATGAGGGGCCTTGACTTCAAGAGAGAGAGACACAGAGAGAGGCCCTGCTGCTGCTGCCAACATCTTGTATCAGACACCATTTTTAGTGAAAGACCAGTACCATCCAGTTGCTCCCACTTCCATTAGAACCACAATTCCAGTATCGGCTAGCAGCCCTCTGTGACGGAATCAAGAGATGTGGGGCCACAGATTGGTACCTTGCCTTGGGCCCTATGGAGCATTAATCCATCTCTGCCCTTGGTTCTAGTAGGCTGTACACAAACAACAGTTATGTCATTCTGAAAATATCACTTCTGGCTTTCACTGATACATTATCAGTGTAGATGTGTGATCTGAAGCACAAGAAAATGCCAATATTAACCCTCAGTCATTTTCACTAATATCTTAGAGACACACACACAAACACACACTTATCGATGGTGGAGTTTGTGCATCAGTATACAATAATCGACCACACATACTTGTGCATATCCTGTGGTGCATGTGTTTGAGTTGGAAGGTAACACCAGTGGAGTGTTCTAATGGATTTGTACATTCAACCCATGATGTCACAAATATTCCAATAGTATAAATAATTCCCACTGCTCACTGTTTAAGTGGAACCTAGCCACCTCCAAAAAAAAGTTATATTTATTTATGATTTTAATTCCTTAGGGGTGTCCATAATGCACTGGACACTCTTCGGACACAAAGGAAAACACTACAATGTTTGATCTAAAGAACAATTACCTGATTAATTAGGTGGTGCCACACAGGATCTTTCTATGTCTGTCCTGTCTCCACAGAATGAATGAACTCCAAGCAAGAGGAAGAACCAGTGCAAAATGTCTTGTAATAAATAAGATTGGGTAAATTCATATTGAGATATAAAGTAAATAAACCTAATGGTATTTATTCAGGAGATTAATGAGAAGCAATTATGGTGCAAACCAACTGCATTATAGGGGACAAACAAACATTCTCATTGATTAAAAGGTGGTCTTTAACTTCTTCATTGCCAGAGCTGGGTTTACATCTCAGAAGCCTGTAGTCACAGAAATGTGAATTGCCCCCCTTCCCTTTGAAACCCAAATCCCTCTTTATTGTGACCACCACGCCAGGCTGCCAGGGAGGTGCCAGCCAGGCTAGCTGCAATTTCTACAGCCATCTACCCGGGCAGTGGGAGCACTCAGCACATAGAGAAAGAACCTTTTCCTTCCTCAAATTCAATCTTCACTTACCTGGGCTGACTGCTGGTGCACACACTCGCTGCTATCTTTCCCAGGAATCTCCAAGCGCTACTGA
Organism: Rhinophrynus dorsalis; assembly: GCA_037306005.1. Taxonomy (NCBI): domain Eukaryota; kingdom Metazoa; phylum Chordata; class Amphibia; order Anura; family Rhinophrynidae; genus Rhinophrynus; species Rhinophrynus dorsalis. Next base: position 326,192,094 of record CM074722.1, read on the forward strand.
AGGCTGACGTTTTCCTGTCTGTCACGCAACGCCACACGTGAGCAACGCAGTCAAGCAGATAGACTGGAGTGAGGGAGGAAGATGCAAAATCTGTGCTAGCCATGCATCATAAGGCTGGCTAATTTAAAAAACAAAAAAATGATTCCAGTGACAGGTTCCCCTATCTGCTTTATTATAAATCCGGCCCTGTTCATTGCTAAAGAGGTGCAGCCAGCATTGAGAAGAATTATGCTGAAGATTTATCTAGTATTCAAAGAATGCATAGCCACATTTAAATAAATGGGGGTCTTGGGAACTTTTATTTGTCCTCTGTAGTGCAGCTGGCTATTTCTTTAGCTTTCTGAATATAGGCTTCTAATTTCTATTTCAGGAACACCATCAGGGGTTACAGGCAGTGCCCATCTATGTGGCTTGGCCAAACGGGGGAGGGGGGGCACCTACCTTATAAGACACAGAGGCCCTCACATTCCCAGCAATGTAAGCAGCTGTGTCACAAAGGGCCCCAGATGACCAGGTTGACCCACAGGGTTTCTGGAGGGTCTCCTGGTAGGCCCACGTTTATAGTGTATTCCCCAGTGTAGCAGAGAACAAGAGCACACCTCTGCAGCACTGTCCTCCATTTCATATCATATCGCATAGTGTAGCAGTTCTGTGGTATTCATATTTTCATATATTTCCCGGTTGCAGTGCAAATGCGTGTAGTTGGGGTCCTGGCTTCATGTTTCTACTGGGCCCCAAGACTTCTAGTGGTAGCCCTGTCTACTTTAAAGCAGCAATTCACTCTATTTACATTTCAAAAGTTTTTATAAGTCAGACTTTTTTTTGTTTGTTTAATTGCTTTTTTTTTTTACATCGAACTGCTGTTTTCTATTCTGATCATGAGGTGGTGATGTTCCTATAATTTAATAAGCAGAACAGTAGTCTATGACTCAAGTTCTCCTGCTGAGTGCGTTATAAAAACAATTTGTTCAATTGCTAAAAACTTAGTTTATAAAAGAATGAGTTTGACCTGTGATAACATTTAAATACAAAGTCTTCCAGCAGTGTCAGTAGTTTTATTCAGCATGAAAAGCCCTGTATTGGTTTTGTTAAAACCTTAAAGTGTAGGGTTTGTTACCTCTTCATTGTTTGAGAAGGGTGTTTATATTCTCTTTAGTGTATGTAAACATCACAACCAGATCTCCTATTAACCCCTTAACGACATGTGATGTACTATGACCGTCACGGTCCTTGAAATACTCAAGGACCGATGACGGTCATCGTACGTCACATACTTTTTACTTACAGCGCTCTACCGGGAGCGCTGTAAGTAAAAATAGGGCCTGAAATTGACCGCTCCAAGATCGGAGTGATCTCTATCAGGCCCCATAATGACGCACCGATACACGCGACAGGTCATGTGTACCGGCGCGTCCAAGTGCTCCTATGCGGTCATTATGGGACGGAAATGTCCCAGGACCGCCGGTACTTAAGGGGGTTAAAGAAGTAACACGATTAATAATAACTCACACTTACCCTACTATTACCTGAAAATGCTAATGGCCTCTATACATTTTGCCATTGTGATTTTGTTCAAGAGATAACATCTGGATATTATGTAGATGGAGATGGATATGACCGTTACTAGCACAAATGCAGGACACAAACTCTGCCAAACTGCAATGTGCAACTTGTGCACCCCTTTGGTCCTGAAAGAGTTAAGTAGGCTTAAATATGCACGTTGCCTGCTTCAGTTTAAAGAAACTGCCAACAACTGACATGTCTGCTGCCATGACATGGCATCCAATACTGATTGAAGATTTATCTCTTGAACAAAGGTGCAAGGGTAAAATTCATAGGGGCCAGTGGAATTTTCTGGCATAGTAAGGTAAGTGGGGGGATATTATTAGGAGATTTTAAGCAAGTGTCTAGAGTGAATGGCTTTGAGTGGAACATCAGCTGTGCTGGACGAGTCACCACTCACTTTGGTCAGAACAATCCCAACACCCCTGCATCAGATACCTGCTTCTTGTTCATGGGATAATTTTATTTGCAAATGTATAAACTGCAATTTTCAAGTAAGAGTGTTTTCTGCTTGTATATTTCATTCAAAGGCATTTTCTGCATAAGGTAACAATAGATAAGGGTTAGATCATGTGTGGAATGGGAGTGAAGCCATGGTTAAGGTGAGGAGAGTCTATGGTTTCTTCCTTGGGAGCTTGATATCATCCCAGACCTGGTAAAAATGTTTGTTAATTGCTGGATTTGCATACACATACTAATATATAGCAATTCCTTTTCAGCAGAAAAATGGCTGAGGAATGCTACATTTTTTGACTGAAAGTATCTTAGGAACCTCCTATAGTATATTTAACTCTTTGAGTGCCAGAGGGGTGTGCTTTGCAATGCGTTGCGGACCCTTCTGGCACTGAAAGGGTTAAGACATTGTGTAGCTAAAAGTTTGCAAATTAAAACATGCTTAGCTTATCAAGCACAGCCACAATAATCACATAAGTCACTACCTTTGCCCCACTGTGCAGGGGTTCCTGCCTACCACCTACAGCACTGGAGGTACCCAGTATGACCCTGGACATGAGGTATCAAATGAAGCACAAGAGCTAAGTAACACAACATTAACTGACCGTTTTAACCCTTTAAGAACTGCAGTGTGTTTCATTGTACACTACCCTTGCCTTTAAAGGGATAGTAATACTTAAAATGTAAAAAAATATATGTTGTAGAGTTTATCTCCCTGAGCAAAACAAAGGTACTCCCACTGCTGAGAGATATTTTATTAAAAAATTATAACAGCTCAAACTTGAATTTTTTAGGTTCAATATCACAGTGGCCTGAAAATTTATAGTGGCGCTGTTGCTACACCATCCTATGGACTGCTCTGGTCTGTAGACCATAAATCTCCATAGGATGGTGTAGCAACAGTGCCACTGTAAATTTTCAGGCCACTGTGATATTGCACCTAAAAAATTTGAGCTGTTAGAATTTTTTAATAAAATATCTCTCGGCAGTGGGAGTACCTTTGTTTTGCTCAGGGAGATAAACTCTACAACATATATTTTTTTTATATCTTAAGTATTACTATCCTTTTAAAGGGGAAACAATTTACAATCACTCACCCCTTAAACAGTTCAGGATAAAAAAAATTATGACGGGCAACGTCATCCCAAACTGCTAGTCATTTTTATTTAAAAAAGGTTTCAGTTTGCAAATACCATCCTGTTTGAGACCGGGACATATGTATCAAGGTGTCACTAAAGAGTTTCTGTTCAGAAATCTATATCAAATAAGACTCAGCTGTCTTTCATTTTAGGTGCTAAAATCTGTTTGCATGTTCACTTTTGTGTCTCTTTTTCATGTGGAATGTTTGATACATACTGTATGTCTCTAAGGGCCGTATGTTCAAAGAGATAATTGACAAAAAAGTCTTATGAAAGACAAAAATAAATCATTGTATGCATCAGATACATATTTTCTATAGAGTATACGACAAAAAAACTAGTAATGTCTGTTGTGTACAACACAACTCCAGAATTGACGGGCAAAGGGGTGGGGCAAGGGCGTGGCTAAACTATTCTCCAGTTTCGTATAGAGGAAAAGAAAATTTGTTGTAACTAACGACAAAAAAATGTCTTACAAAAGACAAAATTTGTAAGTTAAGAAAAAAGTGGAGGGAAGTTCTGAATATGAGAATTTTTTGTCTTTAGTGAAGACATTTTTGTCTTTAGTTAAGACATTTTGAAAGACAATTTTTTCATTAGTTAAGACAATTTTGTCGTTAGGTAAAACATTTTTTTGTCGTTCCATACGACAATTTCAGTCAGGACAAACAACATATTTCTGATCACAACCGATACTCTCTGTATTAATGATCCCAACTACACTGTACTTTGAAAAGTCTTTACAAATGACAAAAGCTATTTCGCTACTTCTTTGAACATATAACCCTAAGTGTTGCTATCATATTTCCTGGAAGCTCATGTTTTAAGTTTTATGAAGCGCTAATTTTTCTTGCTCTATTTTGTTTAATAACTAGGAGCAAAGCAGTCGCAAATTGAGTATCCAGGACTTATTTGACACTGGCACACAAATGGTTAATACCTTGAATTCTACTGTTATATGTCCCCTAAAGTGCAAATGAATTGTTCCTTTTTCTTTTTAGTGCATAAGGGCATACCAGTACAAGAACACACACTGCTATATTCTAACAAATGCCTAGATTACATTCCAAATGACGTTTTCTACTGATGGGCTATTTGCCCTTACGAAAAAAAGCCTGTGCTCTTAGAAGCATGTAAACATCATCATGTAGTAAAATGCCAATATCTAATTATAGACTATAGGAAAAAAAGATTATATGGGTTTTACCGACTATATTAACCTTTTTAGTGCCAGAGCTACCCTTCTGGCACTCAGAGGGTTAAAGTCACCTACCTACCTAAAGTCCAATCCTGCTACTAAACAACTGAGTGTCATTTATTCCTCTATGGATAATTCATATTTAAAGCTGATCCAGTGATAGAGAAACTCAGGTTATTATCTCATCTCACAATAAGGATATAAAAAAAAAAAGACAGACTGGGAATTATGTATAAAAGGAGCATACCAACTGAACAAAATGGAACAAATAAAAATTCACCAAAAATGATATCGCAATTCTAGCATTATTAGAACTGAAAGTTTTATGCAACTGAATGCGACCCAGTCGTAACAGGGATGCAGACTAAGCAGAGCAGGCATGTCTAGATTGAGGGTCGGAAGGTGATGAGTTAGCTGGGCGGAGCTCACTGCTGGGCAGGAAATAAGAAGAGCTGTATTTCAGGAAGTTATAGTGCAGTTCTGTCAAGCAAGAAAACTGGCATCCCACCCTCTCTCCCTGTGTGTTATGTGTGGCTTGTTTAAAAATTAAATATATGTATGTATAAGTATATGTGTGTATATAAGTACACATAAGGCATAATTGTCACGGCTTGGCGGTCGTGTCCTTGCCAGTCAGAGAATGAAAAGTGGAAGGTTCTTAAAGGGATAGTAACACTTCGTTTTAACTTTATTTTATTTTGTAGGCATTAAAAAAACATGAAGAATGATATAAGTCTTATCGCTCAAACCTTTATGGTTTATGAGATATTCACAAGCAAAGTTCCCCTCCCCGCCCCTTTTTCCTAGTGTAAACAATCTCTTCTCAGATGTGAGTCTGGTTGTATGACAGTACAGATAACAGCAGGGGACAATTTTCTTTGTATGAAAACAATGAAAGCCCTTCCCCCCTTGATAAGTTTTTCAGCTTTTTCCATTATCTTAATTGAAGATTGTCCCTCTCTGCAGTCTACCTGGGCATCTCCCTTCTGATTTGGTTGAACAGGGGGGGATACTTTGTTTGTGAATATCTCTTAAACCATAAAGGTTTCAGAGATAAGACTTATATCATTCTTCATGTTTTTTAATGCCTACAAAATAAAATAAAGTTAAAATGAAGTATTACTATCCCTTTAACATGGTAGAACCAGTGTGAAGGCCAATGGCCTAAGTGATGTGCTGCCCAGATTTCAGGCTAAGGATATATGTTGCCATACTCACTGGGCTAATTTTTCCCAGCCAATGGGGTACACAGTTTCAAGTTTATAGTTTGGTGTCCATGATTGGACAGTTAAAATGAAGAATACGCAAATATAGTAAGCTGGCAAGGACCTTTTTAAGTTTTTAAGTTATGCAATAAAGTTGTGTCTGTGTTCAGTGTCTGTGTTTTTATTTAACCTTCAAGTACCCTTTTACCTAGACAGGTCATTTTATATGTCGACTGTGGTGCAGTTAGCTTACTCCATAATTATTCTACTTTACCTTTACACATAAAGTCCAGTCTATCTATCTTATTATGTACTTTTAGAAGTAGATGTATTGATACACTGCTAGAAACGTATTTATATGTATATCTAGACACAAATACAGCCACCCCCACATACACCCCAGCCCCCTACTTCTCATTGTAACATTATGTCACATAACTGATGGTTCTGTTGTCCTGGAACTCAACGTGGAGTCTTTCTGAACATCCCCTGATCTTCCCCGTGCACAGAGCCTTCTCACTGATCCTTTCACACAGCTTCCGTACCCAAGAATACATTGCTATACAGCATCCTACACATTTACAACCGCTTGATTTGGTAACAAGAGCTTTACACCTGCAGCTTTTACAAATGGCACTGAGGTTAAAAATTATTGGGAACCATTTAACGGGCGGGTTCAAAGGTCACTCTATTGTTCTTGGCTGCAGAATAATACAGATTGATAGTTTGTTACTGCTCTCTGTCCCATTCACTTGAGAAACTTTCTCCACATGACCCCATGGTGTCAAAACATCCTGACTGCCGGCCCTGTGTTGCTATTTCAAAAGGGGCTTAATTATCAGCCTTTGTTATTAAGTGCTTGTTGATTGGGTAATCTGGCCACATAATGTGTGATCATTAGGGGTCACAAAACTGTTATGCTAGGTTAAAAAGTGAATTGGTCTTGTAACCAGATACTTCTTAGTTTGCCTTTGAAGATTTCTTAGTTTGTTGGAGGTGATGGGGGTGGAAGGGGATTGGGCTACTGAATTTGTGTGTAAATGGATCTTGGTTAGAAGTCCAGTAACTGAGACAATTTCATTACTGATCCTTTCTGTATTTTGGGAATTAATGCCACTTTCTTTCTTTTCTTTTTTTAAAGGATGAAAGAAAAGCGCTCATTTTTGGATCTAATCCACTAGTTCTCAACCAGGGTGCCATGGAAAGTTGGTAACTTGTGGGCACCAACTTAGTGTGCCACTTTTTTTATAAAAACTAAAAGATGGGAATGTTGAGTTAAAATGATCTTTATTGATTCTGTTATTCACAATATGCAATTTGTAATTCATATCGTGAGACAAAAGAAATACCAGATCTGCAATTCAATAAAGTAAAAAGGTGCTTTTCTGGAGCAAATCAGCTGTACTTTAAGGGGAGAATGACATTTCCAAATTATTTAAATGGGGATTCTAATCACTTGAATACTACACAGATCATTAAATCATTACAAACCAATACACTGGAGACCTCTCTAGCATTCAAGGGGTTAAAAGCCCAATTTAAATCAATGGGAATATGATGAATTTGTATTTGTCCCCTGCGCAGCAGTTGGATCGATCTAGGATTGCACCTCTATAGCTTTTTGAATTGCACATTATTTTTCTAATTATTTTTCTAATTATTTCCTCCGTCATTATGCCCTTGACACATGTATTAAATCTACGAGGTGCCTAGAAATGTATGGCTGCTTTAAAAGTGATTTTAACCCCTTGAGGTCCAAAGACATACATGTACGTCATGGGGCCACCGTGCGATAAGGACCCATGCCGTACATGTACGTCATGGATTTCGGGGGCTACTCTCTTGGCTGCACGCCATTCAGGAGCCCTAAATCGTATTGTACAAAAAAAGGAAAAAAAGCTCCATGGTCCTTAAAGGGATAGTAATACTTCAGTATTACAAATCCCTATATTAAATCCCTAGTAAAAAAAAACATATTGCCCCCAGTGTCATTTCTCAAACCTTTATGGTTTGAGAGATGAACCCTTCTAAAGTTGCCCTCTCCCTCCCCCTTCCCCGTAGTCAGCATTCTAGCTGACTGCAGGGAACAGAGTCGTACGACTTTCAGACGGCTCTGCAGCACAGCCTGATTGCGTTAACTAAAAAAAAACTTTCACTGAAATGGTCTTCTACGTGTGCTTGGCTTGCAAGCACACGTAGAAGACCGTTTTAGTGAAAGTTTTTTTTTTTTACTTAACGCGATCGCGGCTCTGCTGCAGAGCCGCCTGATGATCTCTGACCAGATTTCCCTGAGTCAGCTAAAATGCTGACTACGGGGAAGGGGGAGGGAGAGGGCAACTTTAGAAGCATTCATCTCTCAAACCATAAAGGTTTGAGAGATGACACTGGGGGCAATATGTTTTTTTTTTTACTAGGGCTTTAATATAGGGATTTGTAATACTAAAGTATTACTATCCCTTTAAGTGCTGACCATGTGCTCGCCGGTCCTTAAGGGGTTAAAGGGAAATTTACCTAGATAGGTGTTCCTTATATAGTAGTCAGGTGTACATGGTGTGCATTACATCAGCAGTTACCTGTTTATAGTAATCTCTGTTGAAGTCTACCTCTAGATCAGAGGTTCTCAACCCGTGCCCTCAGTGGCCACTAACAGGCCAGGACTTAGGAATTTCCCTGCTAGAACATAAGTGTGTTGATCAGAGACTCATTCATATTGATTAACTCATCTGTGCTCTTAAAAGGAAGTTCTCAAATCCTGGCCTGTTCGTAGCCACTGAGGGCACGGGTTGAGAACCACAGCTCTAGATCACAACTCCTCACAACAAAGGCCTTCATAGACCTGAATTGATTGTAAGGGACATAATTTGTTATCAGTTATTATCAGATTGTAAACAGAAACTATTAGCAGTGTACCACATGAGAAATCAAATGCTTATAGGATAAGTCAGTGGAAAATGGAGATTCCTTAAAAAGGATTTCAGGGATTTAGGCTATAAATTTAAGCAGAGGACCTCTAACGTAGTATTTTCTGAAATACTACCTATGCAACATGCTACATTAGAAAGGCAATGGGAGATTAGGGACTTAAATGTGTGGCAGAAGGGGGTTTGTATTCCTAGAGCACTGGGCGGTATTTTTCCTTGGGGGCAACTTTATAGTTGAGATGAATAGCACCTTAGCGGAAAAGGCCCATGGTGCTAGAAGTTAAAATGATTAGAGGGTTGGAGTCAGTGATCTAGTAGAGGGAACTGAAATTAGTGTCTCAACCTTTGCTGATGACACTAAGTTGTGTAAGGAAATACATACAGAAGATGCAGAAGTATTTATATAATCTGAATGAAAGGGCAGAAATGTGGCAGGTGATATTTAAAGGGATAGTAATGTCAGAAAAAAAGTATTAACTATATGGTAGATACAATTAAAAGAGAGTACTTGCACTTATTCGTATCTCTCAGACCATTATGGTTTGAGAGATATAGGAAAATAAAGTTCTCCACTCCCTCCCCTTTCTGCTTGATGAGCTGTAAAGCTGTCAGAAGCAGATTCTGCTCGCTTGACCAGATGTGGCTCTTCAGCAGCGCCGATATAACGATATCTAAAGATAAATACTTGCAAACCAGGCACACGTTGTAGACCGTTCTGATGAAGTATTTATTTTTAGGTATCGCTATGTCGGCGCTGCTGAAGAGCCGCCGTCTGATCCAGGAACCAGAATCTGCTTCTGACAGCTTTATAGCTCATCAAGCAGAAAGGGGAGGGAGCAAAGAACTTTATTTTCCTATATCTCTCAAACCATAACAGTAACATAACATAACAATAAGTGCAAGTACTCTCTTTTAATTGTATCTACCATCTAGTTAATACTTTTTTTCTGACATTACTATCACTTTAATGTAGATAAGTATAAGGTTATGCATTTGAGCTGTAGAAACACACATGCTACATATACACTATATGGGAAGCATCTTGGGGAATTGTCATTAGAGAAAGATTTAGGAGTACTGACAGATGATAGACTTCACATCAGTGTGCAGATTCACTCAGGTGCTGCAAGAGCAAATAGGGTAACATCCTGTATAAAAAGAGGCATAGATGCACGGGATGCTAATATAACTCTACATCTATATAAATCCTTGGTAAGGCCTCATCCAGAATATGAAGTACAGTTTTGGTCACCAGTTCTTAAAAAAATACAATACTGAACTGGAAAAAGTGCAGCAACGTGCAAAAAAAAACTGATAGAGGGATTGGAGGATCTGAGTTATAAAGAGAGACTAGCTAAACTAGGTTTGTTCACATTAGAGAAGAGATGTCTAAGGGGTGATATGCTTACCATATACAAATATATTCAAGGTCAATACAAAGAATTTTCCCATTAATTATTTATTCAAAGAGCTGAGCTAGATATGAGAAGCAATCTATTAAGACTAGGAGAAAGGTGCTTAAAACTAAAACAAAGGCAAGGAATTTTTACAGTACAGGCCGGTAAAGCTGTGGAATTCTTTGTTCTGCTTGCAGATACTGTAACTGCTTTCAAAAAAGTAATGAGTACGTATCTAGCACAGAACAATATTGAGAATTATGATAGCTGGCTTCAATGTAGATAGGTTGCTGATCCAGGGAACTATCTGACTGCCCTCTGGAGTCAGGAAGGAATATTTTCACCCATTTGGGGCTTAAAGGGTTTTTTTTTTGTGCCTTTCTCTGGATCAACGGGGTGATTTGGCATGGGCTGGACTTGATGTTTGCATGTCTTTTTTTTGCCTCATCAACTATGTTACTATGACTAATATAAAAAATGTAATAAGTTGATATGACTTTAAATATTACTTTCTTACAGCTAGCATAAGTTACAATTAATTACATCCCTAAAATATAATCCAAAGCTTGCTTTTTGTAAATTGTGCTATTTATAGAGCATTAAATAATTCTTGTGTATGCTGTCTGTATTGTGAGGTAAAGTGATAAAGAGGTGATAAAGTGGAGATGAGTTCTCCATTAATATCACCTCACCAGTTTCTATAGAGCCTATGCACTAATATCTTCAAAGTTGGAGAAATTTCAGTGCATTGACTCTACAGAATGACAGGAATTGGAGATTTGATATTGCCGAAGAAGTTATGTCTGCTTTATCCCACCTTTGTGCACCCCCCATTAAATAATTGTGGTTATTGCCCACTGCTCTTGTATTCAGAAAGGTTATTACCTTATCTCAGTCCATTAACAGATAATCTGGACAATCAATGGAAGCTCAGAAGCCCTGTAAAGAGAAGGATGTCTACTCCATCAGAGCATATGTAAGATAAGATTTTAGTCTTCAAGAAACAAATAGAGAATTTTGTTGCAGAGACTAGAACGACGTTCATGGTATTTAAGTGTATATAACCCCAGCTTATTTTTAGGTGCTAGTTTTCCTTTCAAAATATACTATATAGATGTATGTGATTGCTGTTTAAAGGACACTTTCCTAGGTAATTTATTCTGTTGAAAAAAATAAGATCCACAATAACAGCAGGGTACCTGATATGCTCTTTTCTGCGTTGACCACATCTCTTAGCTCTTAAAAAGGCAAGGGTAAAAAAAATCTATGTAACAGATTACTTTTAAAGCTCTTTAAAGGGTGATAGGGTCCCTTTAAATAAGATGCAGAGGAACGGAATGCGCTGAACCTCCCATTCACTCCCAACTATCTTTCCCTTGGCACAATGGGAGAATGGTCAATGTAAAAAAGGTTAGTAAATAGGCGTTAGTTATGTGCAGCACAAGCAAATCAATTTCAGAGCCTATTTTAGTTACAATTGTATTAGTATATCACTCCTACTGCTTATCGGGCGGAGCTGGGTGAACTAAATATAGACCTAAAATGGGGGTGGCAAACACATTCAACTGCACCTACTACGCAAAAGAATATATAAATAGATACATGTGTTTGCTGAACAAAGCACCCATACAAATGAAAGTGTTTTTGTTGAAAGAATTAAGAGCCAGTCAATTTATAGAATTTACCCTTTGACCCTTTGAGTGCCGGAGGGGTGCGCAACTCAGTACCCCTCCAGCACGCAAAGGGTTAACCCTAACCTTGTTACATATGGGCCATATTTTCAAAAGAAAAGTGGTGGAATTCTGGGGCATGCCAACTGCACTATAGGGAAGAACTGTAAATGTTCATTTTTTTAAATGGAGATTTTAACCTCTTGAATGCTAGAGAGGACTCTATCAAATTGCTTTACAATGCATTGGAGACACCTCTGTATTCAAGGGATTAAAATCCCATTTATATCAATGGGAATTTCTGGCATTTACATGTTTTCTCCTATGGTTATATTGGTTTTCCCCAGAAATGTGTTCACTTTTCATTTGAATATACAGCCCTAAGAAATTACATTTAATTGCACAATAGGAAATCCCACTTATTATAAAATATATGATTTGCTTGTTTTCAGTTAGGAAGGGTTAATTTCCCCCAACAGAAAAAAAAAACTTTTGAATTCCACAGGGTACGCAATGCATTGTGAAGCTATGAGTTGCGCACCCCTATAGAAATAAAAGGGTCGAGGGTTGAACAAGGACAATAGTGTTAAACTTTTTATCAACAGAGCACCAGAACTCCCCATGAAAATAAGAAGGCTAGACATGCCTGAGCTGAGGTGGTTAAGAAAAGGAAGATTGTAGTGGCAGGAAGTGAGGTGATGGAATGGAGGAAGGGGTATAAATAGAGGGTGAAGTGAGGGGCACTTCCTTTTGCAGTTAATTAACCTTCACAGCATCCTGCCCTCTTTCTTTTATGCGGTTTGGGATTTTGGGGGTGTAATTTGAGGGTTACGGTGTGTGGGTTTGGTTATTTGTCTTGCTAGTCCCAGCTTGAGGGGTGCTTTGGGCCCTTGCCATTGTGGAGAAGGTCATTAAATGGATATGGTATCATGGTATCATAAAGATGGTAGGCCAGCAGCGTATGGGTAATTGACACCCAGACTATGTCATGGGTTTAGACACAGGCCTCATTGAGCTAAATTAACCAGCTAATAGTGTGTGATAATGTGAAAAGATTGGAATGAGCCTAAGGCTCAAAAGGGGGGTAGGCAAGTTGGACCTATCAAACTGAAAGGGCAGGGCTTAAAGTTTTGTGTTGAAAAAGGTTATCATGTAATTTTAAATAAAGCTGTGGCCTGATTTAAACTCATAATTAGTTGTTTGTGTCTTTACTTGAATCATCACCCCATGCATAAGACATGCTTTAACATAGTATTATAGTTGAAGAAGCTGAAAAAAGGCATGAGTCCATCAAGTACAGCCCATACCATGATCCAGAGTATAAAAAAAGAAATAAAAAACATAGAATCAATTTCCATTAAGACCCAAGTGGGTAAAAAAAAATCCTTCTTGACTCAAAATGGCAGTCAGATATTTCCCTAGATCAACGTACTATCTGCTTTGAATTCTCAATATTTTTTTCTGCTAGATAGGTATTCATTACTTTTGAAAGCAGTTACAGTGTTTGCAAGCACAGCATACTGAGGCAAAGAATGCCATAACTTTACTGTCCTTACTGTAAAACATCCTTGACTTTGTTTTAATAAGAGCCTTTCCTCTCTTCTTGTTCTTTGCTCAGCTCTTTGAGTAAATAGTTCATTGGCGAGTTCGTTGTATCGACCTTGAATATATTTGTAAATGGTAATCATATCACCCCTTAGACATCTCTTCTCTAGTCTGGCTAGTGGCTCTTTATAACTCATATCCTGCAAGCTCTTTATCAGGTTTGTTGCATAACTCTGCACTTTTGCCAGTTTAATAATGTCTTTTTAACCCTTTGAGTGCCATAGGGGTACGCAACGCATTGCTTTGCAATGCGTTGCGTACCCCTCTGGCACTCAAAGGTTAAGAACTGGTGACAAAAACTGTAGAATTATATTCCTATCCCTTGCATCTATACCTCTTTTTATACAGGATGGTACCCTATTTGTTCTTGCAGCAGCTGAGTGACACTGCACATTGCTAAGAAGTCTATCATCTATCAGTACTCCTAACTTTAAGGTTGATATTGGTCCTCTTAAAGTTGAGACAGGTGAATTGATTAATGAGGATGAACTATGGCTCACACCTTACACTCATTATTTTCTTCTGTATTTACATAAGAAGCAAAAATTTCAGGCTATGAGCAAACAAACAAAATCACAGGCTTTCCTCCATCATGTACATGGCTTACTGAGGACAAAGCCCAAAAGAGACTAGAAAAGGTTATGGTGAATAAAGCACCTGTACATGATGGCACACATCCAAGGGTGCTTAAGGAATTTAGTGCAGTAATAGCAAAACCATTATACTCACTATTTATTCACTTTCATCAAGCATAGTGTGAACTGTGATTGGAGGAAAGCTGATGTAGTACCATTATTCAAAAAGGTGCAAGATCTAAACCAGGAAATTGTAGACCTGCGAGCTTGACATACGTAGTGAGTAATATATTAGAAGCGTTACTAACTGACAGTATTCAGGACTATGTGATGACCAACAATCTTGTTAGTAGAAGCCATTATGATTTTTTGAAGAATACATCATGGCATCTGATTTTGTTTACATGAGACAGAGGTACTGTATAAGCCATGGGGAGCCCTCTGATCAAGTGGGGACCCTAAGCAGCCTCTTATTCTGCTAATATTGTAGCACTTTCACTGGTCTTTGACACTGTGCCTCACAACAGGTTACTGCATAAATTAAAAGACTTCAGTTTGGGAGGTGATATCTGTGTACAGATGTAAAACTGGTTTAATGAAAAATGGCAGTGAGTTGTTGTAAATAGAACCTTTTTAAGATGGTCTAAAGTTGTAAGTGGGGTGCCAATGGTTTCAGTCCTGGCCCAATGCTTTTTAACTTGTGTATTAATGATCGTGAAGTTGAAATTGAAAGTAATGTCTCAATCTTTGCTGATGACACTGAGCTATGTAAGGTAATACGTACAGAGTACGTATTTGGTAGTATTTGGGCCTTGGAGAGTGTTATTTCAATTCTGTCAGAGTTGTAGTTCAAGAGTAATTGAATGCTAAAGTATCCCCCTCCCGCCCCTTCTACTGATGTAACAGTGCTCAGCTTAGAGCAGCAGGGAGAGTCCAGGTAGATTTCAGAGAGGGACAATCTTCAATTAAGATAAGGGAAAAAGCTGAAAACCTGTCAAGGGGGGCAGATTATTATTATTCTTTATTTATATAGCGCCAACTAATTCCGCAGCGCTGTACAATTGGGGAATAGACATACAGAGGTATTAAATAGTACAATCAGATGTGTAGAACAGGAGGATCAGAGGGCCCTGCTCGTGAGAGCTTACAGTCTAGAGGAAGGTAGGTTTGATACAGAAGGAGTAAGTGCTATTGCGTTTAAGTGCCTCCTGCCACATGAACTGCCAGTCAGTGGGTGGGAGTGAGAAGTGCCATTGAGTGCAGTAGTCCGTGCAAGGGGTGAATCTTGGTGACGATGTTTATGGAGGCAGTTGATAGGCCTCCCTGAATAGGTGAGTCTTCAGGGAGCGTCTGAAGATTTGAAGGCTGGGGGAGAGTCTGATGGGGCAGGGGAGGGAATTCTACAGCTCAGGTGCAGCACAGGAGAAGTCCTGTAGGTGGGAGTGGGAGGATGTGATAAGAGCTGTGGAGAGCAGAAGGTCATGTGCAGTGCGAAGATGGCGGGCGGGAGTATATTTGGAAATGAGAGATGAAATATAGGGGGGTGCAGTGTTAGTGAGAGCTCTATACGTTAGCACCAGAGTTTTGAATTTTTCTCAAAATGACAGAGGGGTGTGGTGTTAGAGAAGCGATGAGTGAGATAGATTAGTCTTGCAGCAGAGTTCATTATGGACTGTAGCGGGGTTAGTCGGGTGAGAGGCAGGCCAGATATTTCATTGTTCTCACAGTAAGAATTTTGACCCTTGATGTGAACTGTCTGGTCTATGGACTGGATTCCACATCTGAGGAGTGGGGGCTTACACTAGGTAAAAGGGGCGGGAGAGGGAAACTTTATCATTCAATTATTCTTGAACTACAACACTCACAGTAATGAAATAACACTCTCTATGGCCCAAATACTATGAAGATTAATTGGGGCTGCTGTTTTTGTGAAACATTACTATCACTTTAAAGGGATAGCAATGTTGCACAGCAAAGCAGCTTCAATTAATCTTCATGATATTTGGGCCATGAAGAGTGTTATTTCAATACTGTCAGAGTTGTAGTTCAACAGTAATTGAACGATAAAGTATTTTTTCACTAATTGTTCATAGTTTTATACCTATAGAAGACACTGTTACAGACATTTTAATACTTCTTAACTCCAAGTTTATAAATCACCCCCAGTGTCCCTGAGAGTTTTTGTCAAATATTTTCAAGTAAGCAATATTAAGAGGTTATTTTGAATCTTGAGAACATATATTACTCTAAACTTCATACATTATTTTTGGATTTTTCAGTTATGTCATTGGGTCTTACGTATAAAACAAAACTGGAGCGATTCTGGGGCAAACCAACAGCACCATAGGGAAAGAAAACAAATTCCCGTTGATTAAAGGGATAGTAATACTTGCAAATTACTAATCCCCATATTGTAGTTTTGTTAAAAAGAAACTTATTGCCTCCAGTGTCATCTCTCAAACCCTTATGGCTCTGCGGCATTGCCGAGATCGCGTTTATAAAAAATAATTCTTTCATTGAAACAGTCTTCTATGTGTGCTTGGTTTGCAAGCACACCTAGAAGACGGTTTTAGTGAAAGATTTATATTTTATAAACAGGATTTCGGCTCAGCTGCAGAGCTGCCTGATGCACATAAGACTGTCATACGACAGCTTCCCCTGCAGTCAGCGTTCAGTCAGGGAAGGGGGAGGGAGGGGGGAACTTAGAGAGCTATCATCTCTCAAACCCTTATGACACTGGGGGCAATAAGTTTCTTTTTTACAAAGCTACAATATGGGGATTAGTAATTTGCAAGTATTACTATCCCTTTAAAATGAGGCTTTAACTGGAGAGGTTGCCAACACATTGCAACACATAGCATTAGAGACCTTTCTAGCATTCCAGTTATTAAAGGGATAGTATTGCTTAAATGTAACTAAATATATTATTGTAGATATTAAAAATATGAATAGAATGAGCTATGTCCCATCTCTCAAACTTGTATAGTTTGAGAGATCGAACCATCTAAAGTTCCTGTTTCACAGGAAGTCTGGCATTTAGCTGAGAGAAGCAGATTCTGGTCCTGGGACTGGCTGGAGGCTCTTCAGCAGAGCCAAAATAGCGAGATATAGAAATAAATACTTCATTGGAATGGAGTACAATATGTGCCTGGTTTGTAAACATACTTTGTAGACCATTCCAATAAAGTATTTATTTCTATATAGTGGTATTTCGGCTCTGCTGAAGAGCCACAGGATGGTCCCGGGATCAGAATCTGCTTCTCTCAGCTAGAAGGCAGACTTCTTGTGAAACGGGAACTTTACATGCTTCTATCTCTCAAACTATACAAGTTTGAGAGATGGAACATACCTCATTCTATTCATATTTTTAATCCCTACAATATTAAAATTAGTTAAATTTAAGCACTACTATCCCTTTAAAAGCCCCATCTAAATCAATGAAGGTTTTGTCCTTATGCTGCAGTTGGTTTGCCCCAGAGTTGCTCCGGATTTATTTCATACATAAAGGCCAACAGACCTTATGCAGAAAGTTACAGATGTGCAGTTCTGGAGCAAACCACCTATACCATACCAGGGGGATAAAAAAATCTATTGATTTCACTAGGAGTTCTTAATCCATTGAATGTTAGAGAGCTCTCCAACACATTGCTTTGTAAATCCCCAGCATTCAAAAAGTTAAAATCCCTAAATAAATCAGTGGGGATTTGGAGAATTTCCTTTTGCCCCTGTGGTGCAGTTGGTATGTTTCAAACTTTGTTGTGTCTGGTTAAAGCCCATACTATTTAAAGGGACATTATTACCTAAAAAGGAATATGGGTCATTCCCTTTTAAATATCATATAGACCTTGCCAGCATTTGTACAATGTACAGTGTATTAGAGTATTTTCTTCTATTCACCTGCAGGCAGCTGTACACGACATCTGACCCTCTTTTTTAGTTTATAAAATAAGGTCAGTGTAAGGCATATTTGAGGTAAACAAATTAGAGATAAAGTTGCAATGAACTGAACAGGGTGGGTTCTAATCTCCAAACAATTATTGCTGTTTGTGGTTTTATGAGTTTTTTTTGTTTTGTTTTTTAACAGGTCTGATAAAAAAAGGGCAAAAGTTGCCACTTTTAGCTTTAATTTGGAAAGATTTTAGAACTGACTCACCAAAGAAAAAAATGTTTTTTAACCCTTTGAATGGAGTGGTACACATTACATTGCTTCGCAAAGGGTTTTAATGCACCTTTTAATTTTTGGTGATAATGTCTCTTTAAACCTCTTTGCTACAGCTTCCTGGATCAGTATACAGGACAATTTGGTGTGCTAGCCTATTACATAGCTACACCCCTTGGAGATAATCACATCAAATGTTTATTTATCATGTCAACATGTCACAATGAGTGTAAGCTACTAGGAATGATAATTGCTTCTTATGTCTGAATTTATCTCTGAGGTTCTCACTCCTGAATATATATGTAGGTACTATGCAAATGATGTATATTGAATATAGAAAAAAATAATACAATGAATATAATTAGGCAATCCTTTAATTCTGGAGCTAGATGGCACCACTAACCGCTGTCCAGTGGGTCCTAGAACAACTCTCTTGTATTTTCTCTTGCATCTCATTAAACTTGAGGCAAGCGGATTTTTTTTATCTCGCTTACGCAGCACGTCTGTTATCTTTGGTGTGAAATTTAGCTTGACAACAATTAATGCTTTCTAAGCAGAGCTCAGTATACAGAGGGTTTGTGTAATCTTCAGCAGGAAGCCACAGTGTCTTCAAAGCTTTCGCTGTAGCAGAAACAGATGCAATATTGTTGTGAGCCCCCTTGGCACTAGAACAGTTAATTGTGTTGCCCATCTTTGCTGGACAATAATTAAAACATAAAATGTAATGGCAGATAAGAGCAGCTTGGCCCACCCAGTCTGCCTTTTTTCTTACTAACTGTGAAACCTCAAACCCTTTTAGATCCTGTCTGGACAGAATTAACAGTTGGGTAAAATGAGCAGCTGCCATGGTTCACTATTATTCAATGTCTGAAGTGATCATCATGGGCATTGGTGCTATTTTTAAGAAATCACTTAGGACCCTATTCAGCAAACTCAAGAAGAATAATTCTGAGACAAACCACTTGTACCATAGAGGACAAACACAAATTCTCAAAGTTCCCATAGTTTTAAATTGAACATTTAACCCCTTGAATGCTAGATAGTTTACATTACATTAATTTGCCATGAGGTAGGGACCGCTGTCGATTTCATGGTGCTAAATGTCCCATTTAAATCAATGGGAATCATCATTTGTCCTCTGTGGTGCAGTTGATTATCTCCAGGATTGCACTTCATTTGAGTCGGCCATTGGAAACTTCATATAGTCCAGAAGTGGATGGAAGGTAGAGTTACTGGCTCTGTGCAACTCTCTGCATAATCCCAATATGTTTGGTTTGTTTGGAACAGAGGGAAAAGAGCAAGTCGAAGAGACTGAAGGGAGGGGAGGGAAGAAGGCAAAAGGGATGGAAGGGAGAGCACTGGACCATGGAGACTGAAGGTATGGAAGGCAGCCAAGGAGATGGAAAGTGGTAAAGTTGCAAAGGAAATGGATGCTGGGAAATAGAAAGGGTAGAAGCAGGCCCAGGAGAAGGAAGGAAGGGGATAGGAGGGAAGCAGGCCAAAAGGATGGAAGGGAGGGGAGTTGGCTAAGGGAATGGAAGGGAAGAAAGTGGACCAAGGAGACAGAAGGAAGGGTAATGCCCCAAGGAGATTAAAATGGAAGCCTAGGAGATAGAAGGGAATGAAGAAGGCATGGATGGCAAAAGAGTTGAAAGGGAGAGGAGCATACCAAGGAGAAGTAAGGAACAGATTGCGCCAAGGAGGTGGTATGGAAAAAAAGTGGGAAATGGCGATAGAAGGAAGAGCAGTGGACCAAAGAGATGGGAGAGGGGCTAAGGAGATGGAATGAAAGGGAGCAGGCCTAGGGGAAGGAAGGGAATGGAGTGAGCAGAGAAGATGGAATCGAGGAGAGCAGACCAAGGGAGCGGAATGGGACAAACAGATGAAAGGAATGGGAACGTACTGAGGCAAGGAAAGGGGGGGTAGTAGGCTGAGGAGATGGAAGGGACGAAGTGAGAGAACAGAATCTAGTGTATACAGACCATTGAGTCAGAGATAATCAAGCATACTGTGCACAAGGCAATGGATAAGAAATGAATGAGGGTGGTGTACACAGAACAAGGAGCGAGAGATGAACAAATGATTACTCACAGACCAAAGAATAAGAGTTGAGTGAGGCTGTTGAACATAGACCAAGGAAAGACAGATATGTGAAGATGAGGTATACCGGGTAAAAGCTGAGATGTAAGTGATACTGGTTTACACAGACCTAGGAATGTGTGATGAGTGATGCTGGTGCTCACAGACCAAAGAAAGAGAGAGGGGCGAGGTTGGTGAACACAGACCAAGGAATGAAAGATGAGTATAGCTAGTAACACAGTACAAAGACCAAAGAATGAGAGATGAGAGAGGCTCACAAACACAGACCAAGGAATGAAAGATGAGTATAGCTAGTAACACAGTACAAAGACCAAAGAATGAGAGATGAGAGAGGCTCACAAACACAGACCAAGGAATGAAAGATGAGTGAGGTTGGTATACATATAACAAGATATATGAGTTTAGTGAGGCTGGTGTACACAGACCAAGGAATGAGAAATCAGTGAGGCAGTTGTACACAGACAGATTAATGAGATATTAGTGATGCTGGTGTAATCAGACCAATTAACGAGCGTTGAGTGAGGCTGATGCGTACACAGTCCAAAGAATGAAATATGAGAGAGGTTGGTATACATATACCAGGAGATATAACATGAGAGAGGCTGGTGTACACAGACTAAGTAATGAGAAATCAGGGAAGCAGCTGTACATAGACTAAGTAATGAGATATTAGTGATGCTGGTATACACAGACCAATTAATGAGAGATGAGTGGGACTGGTGTACACAGACTAAGGAATGAGAGATAAATGAGGCTGAAGTACACAGACCATGGTGTTCACAGAATAAGGAATGAGAGAAGAGTGGGGCTTGTTGTACACAAACCGTCAACGAAAGAGGAGTGAGGTGGGTGTTGTATAAAGAGACTAATGAATGAGAAATAAATGAGGCTGGTGTACACAGAACCAGTGTGTGCAAATTTCCAGGCATGTCAGAGGCATGTACATGAATTCCATTCTATGGCTGGTATCCTTGGGGGACTTTCTATTATGAAGCATCCGGCAGTGTGCTGTAATCAGCTTGGTCTACACGCTTAACTTCCTAATGAGAGCCATGTTTATACAAGTGTATAAAACACATCTGTCCAGGCACTGGAACCTCAGTGCATGTGACTGATTCAACGCCTGAAAGTTAAATTAATGGTAAAGAGCTTAATTGTAAGTAAACAATGCCATATTAACGAGCGTTAAGCACAGCAGTGGGGACTGGGAAGGTGCTGTTTAGGCACAGATGTGACTTCTTCCATGCGTTTCCAATCCCTCACTTCCCCTTAATTATGCTATTTGGTTTTGCTTGTCTAATGACATCCTAATTTATTAGTGGGCTCATTTAACTCTTTATGTGACAGAAGATGGACCAATGAACAACTGAGCTCTACCAAGATACACAGGACTGCATCCAGGAAAGGCTCCTACATATTTGTCACACAAATGGTGCCCATTAATCCTTTAACACTGGAGCTGGGGACACAACTCTTTAGTTAACCGGTTATAAAGCAATGGAATTGTACATTAACTACAGACAGTTAAATATTCCTGTAGGTTTAACACTGATATTTGGAAAATTGTATGAAATATTGTGGCTATATTATAATTTGTCCTAATGCAGAAAACCATGATGAGCAATTCTAGAACATACTAACGACACCGTAGGGGCAATAAACATTACAAATCCTCCATTCCCAAAGGGTGTTTAACTCCATGATTGTTAAAGATCTCAGTGGCCATCAAGGGGTTAAAAGCCTCATTTTAAAAGGACTTTTTGCCCTAAAAATAGCATCGTTTGTTTTAACAATAACAAAAACAGCATATTTTTGTATTGTCCATTTCTTTCTAATAGTAATAGCTTTTCATTATCCATTATTCGGTATTGTCATAGTCTGGCACAGTATGTTAATTAATCACAGTGCCGTGCAAATATTACCATATCCTTTGTTATGCTGTTCAGAGTCTCCATACTAGGGTCATTTATAAAGCACAGTAAGTGATAAGTATGGCCTTAAAAATAACTTCTCAGCATACTGTGCTGGGTATTAGCATAAATAACCACTCTGAGCCACCTACAAATAATGGTTAAATTCTCAAAAAAATATTTTACAGAAAATATATTTTCTATAAAAAAAATGTACTTGTGTTAGAATAACAGATCCACTTTAAACCAACTGGAATTTTTTATATAGCAGAGCTCAACAATCATTTGGATTCCTAAATCTCTGCATCAGCAAGAGAATGTGAAGGACCCATGAACACCATCAATATGACTGGGATATCTGATGTCACATGCATGGGAGAGATGTGAGCTAAAAAATCCTCCTAGGAATGAGCATAATGAGTTATTGCCATGCGTTTGGATAGAAGAGTATGCCTAATTGAGAGAAAGGCTTTGCACTTAAAAATACTTATTTTTTTAATTTTCTTTAATGTTTGTATTGAAGACAACCTGGTTACCATGGTATCTAAGGATTTTGCAAGTCAAATGGTGGTGTTGCATTACAGAAACACAGTAAAGTTATACAGTATAGTGCAAACTTTTGTATCAGAGCATTTTTCTTTTTATCATAAACAACTATCTACCCATTAGGGTTCCAGAGCCTTCACCCAACATCCTAACTACCAACTTGAAGTACTTCTACTACCTCCTGCAGGCAAAGCACCCCATACACATCAGGACTACATCAGCCCCTCAAGGTCATCCCCAAAGGAGAAACAATGATATACCTATGTGGCCTAATCAATGTAGCCACAATGAGGAATACTGAGGTTCACCAAGTTTATCCAGTTATCATAGACAGGGGATTTGTCTGAAGTCCAAGCCATGGCCACTACATTATTCACCATCACCATTATTTCAGAATCATAGCCGTAACATGAGTGAATGAATGATGTCAGGAAGAACTGTCAAGGTAACCATTTTGAGAGACTCTGTGCAGTAAACTAAAATGGTGTTAATGACCTGCATCTGGAATCTAGAAACTCCCAGGACTCCCAGATGAGATGCAAGAATGTACCACAAGCAGCCCTACACCTGAGGCACCCGTCCATGTTCATTCTGACCATTCTGCGGAGACACACATGGATATAGTATACCCTATGTCAGTGGTTCTCAACTCCTGTTCTCAGGACCCACTAACAGGCCAGGATTTGATGATTTCCTTGTTAGAGCACAGGTGAGTTAATCAATGTGAATGAGCCTCTGATCACCATACCTGTGCTCTAGCAGTGAAATCCCTAAGTCCTGGCCTGTTAGTGGGTCCTGAGGACAGGAGTTGAGAACCACTGCCCTATGTGGTATTTTTAATTGTGTTAAATAATGTCTAGCTTGAGCAACCACTACACAGGGGCTAGCCTTTGCCATGTTCCATTTAAAATTCTCTAAACCTCCTAAATCTTATTCCTATTGGTGTCTCAGATTGCTAAGATCCAAGATTCTAGCCATTTAGAAATGAAGGAAACTTAGCTAGGGCATTTCTGTGATACCATAACATTTTTAAAAAAATCTGCTGTGTGTATTTTTAAGCAAGTGGACAGGACTTCTAAGTGTTATTTGTTAATTGTTCACAGTTTTTTTTCAAGTGTAATAATATTTACATGTTGGAAGTATCACCTCTGTACAAATCAGGATATAATGTTTTTATTAAGTTTGGGGAGGCAGAGTTGGGGGACTCTTATTTGCAGGTGGGCGTTCCCAATCTTCTTGCAGATGGAACATTATAGAGTAGCCCAAATTCTCATGTACACCCTACTAATGAGTGATAAACTGTGCAATTTCCTCTCATGAAATGTGCGAGGAATTAACGATGTGAATAAATGATCATGAATATTAAATGATATAAGGAAGCACTCTCTAGATATACTGAAGCTTCAGGAGACCCATCTGTGTGGTAGTAAAATTTTATCACTGAACAAACATTGGGTGGGCAGCAACTATATTTCGTCACTCTCTGCATATGCCAGGGGAGTCTCACTGCTAATAAATCTATGCAATTTCAATTTAAGGAATATATATTTATTTTAACTTGTAAATTTTATGAGATGCTGACAGTTCTGCTGAATATTTATATCCCTTGCAGTATTCCCCTTAATTATAACTCTGCAAGACCCAACCATGGAATTTGCATGGGTTATTTCAAAACAAATGCTTGTTTAATAAAACGAATTGGAGCAATCCTGTAGTAGATCAACTACAACACAAGAACCAAAACAATGCCATTGACTTAAATGCAGGATTTCAGATGTGACAGTCAAACTCCATTTTCACTTGACATATTCTGCAAGAGTATAAAATGTAAAGTCAAATTGCCTTTACTATTAATTACTGTTATTATTATTTCTCACTTTTCACCATTTTTTTACAGTTTCTTGCCCGTGACAAAGAACTCACTGAATTTCTGTTTCCAGAGAGCTATTGATCAGGGACTGTGAAAGCAGGGGCAGATATACAATCATACCTAAATGAACTGACCAAGAGCTTGTAAATAATAACCCTTAATGTTCCCATAATATAGATACTCTGCGATATGTCCCTGATTGTTGTAATCGAGAGGTGCTCCAGTCAGTCCTCAAGGAACCATTAGTATACAACAGCTTAAAGATATCACTGTATGAACACACAAGTTGAGTAGGACATCTCCTTCTGCCTTCTTGGTACAGGTGGAGATTAAAGAACCAATTAACTGGAGAAGAATAGATAATAGATAACACTGTGCTGTCTCACTCAGAAATGTTTGCCCTTTACCCTGAAACCCTGAGATTTGGCACAAAACTCTGAGTCTCAGAGTCAAACCCTGAGAGTTCCCAGGAATTAATAAAATGCTGCTCTATCCTCGCAGAACTGACGGCTCCGTATGCTGTAGTGGTGCAGGCTTTTGTGCTGGTTTTGACTTACATATTAAGTACTTGCAGAATATGTAAAGTCAGAAAAGCAGTTGCCTGTCACTTTAACTCTGTTGAGCACTAGATAGGTCTCCTCATGCCTCCTGCTTTTACAACTTCCATTAACCAGGTCAGAGGACCAGCAGGTCATTTAATACCTGGCTACTGGGACTGTTTTAAGATCAGGTGTCAGTGCAATAGACCATACAGCTTCTGAGGAAGGAGGGTTCCTGTTAATCCCTTGAAAATCAAAGGAGCATATGAATGGTACTTTATTTTTTTTATAATGTACTCTATGGGAAAGCTTGAAGAATAGACTACACTTCTCCATTGAAAGTGATAGGAACAGCACCACCTAGTGATAACAACATAATATTAATATTTAAAATAACTTTGAATGAAAACACTCACAGTAGTGAGCATACCCTTGTTTTACTGCACCACAGGTGTCAAGGTTTTCATAGACAGATGCAGCATCAGTGCCACCTGGCAGCAAAATACCTTGAAATCAAGCTATCAAAAATTCCAAGTTTACTCTCTATTAACTGTTGAATATATCATCTCTCTGCATTGGGAGTACATTTCTTTTACCTAATACAGAAGGCCCTGCAACATATACAACTTCATAATAATGATTTACTGTTCCTTTAAACTCTTCAAGTCTCGAGAGATCTCCAACACATTGACAAGTAATGTGCTGAGTATCTCTATTGTATCAAGGGATTAGGTGCCCCATTAGACCCATAATTGCTTATCAGTGGTGAACTTTGGGAATTGACATTACTCCTCTGTGGGGCAGTTGGTTTGCTTCACAATTGTTCCTTTTTATTTCTACATTAGACCCACAATTACTTATCAGTTCATAGTGTTTCCTGTTTACATAAATTCCCTTTTGATATTCCTTCCGACACTTGTGGAGAAATGCTTTAATAAAAGGTTGAGGTGAGTAACCTGAAGCCCATTAGCTGTTGCTAGATGTCCATCATTCCTTGACAGCCAAAAGAGTTATAGTTCAACAACAGCTGCAGGACCTCAGGTTTCCCACTCCGGATATAAGAATTATGGCCTTGGTTCAATTGATCCCGATAAACTGGCTACCAACTGGCAAAAGTGCCTACCAACCCATACACAAACTGTGTCACCATCATTATTCAAGTGCCCTGCCAACTGATACCACAATGAATGTTGGGCCACAGAACCTGACTTGTAGCCAAATGTACATCATGTATTTTAACTTCCTAAAACCCACAATAAATAGTGTGAGTAATGGGAACGCCAAAGGAAAAAGGGCTAACGATTGGTGCATGACACACTGTCAAGCATTGAGCGTGAGCTCAAACACACAGTCACCCTCCCAAACACTAACCCTACACTACCCCTAATAGTAAAGTGCAACAATACTAAGACAAACCTAAAACCCCGAGCTGTATAACACTTATCTGTCATCCACTGTCAGCCTTCTTCTGTCATATTTTATCTTGTTTCTCTTCATCTTCTGGCTTCTTATCTTCTGTTCTTCTTCATTGTTCCAATGAGGTACCTGAAAAGAAGAATGAAAGCCTTCGATAAACATGCTTTAAAAAAATTATGTGTCCAGGATATGTAACTGTTAAATCTGTGCCGGAATTCCAAGAAGAAAAATAGTTTCTGCCCCAATGCGAAAAAAGTGTTTTTTGAAAATAATGTGTGCAAGTTCTCATAAAATATCTAATTTATTGTGATCCTAAAACATAATATGTTGAGGCATTGCATGGGTTAAATAATGCTGCCACCATTGCCAATGTGGCCGGCGATGGTGGCAGGAATGCAGGCCAAAAATCCCCATTCTTTATACCTACTAGGCTGTTGCCCCGAGCGTCCCTGTGAAAAAAATTGAACAGACACTGACTTTTATATGGCCAGTCCCTCTTCAAAATGGATTCCAGCCTTCCACTGGGACAATGAAGAAGAACAGAAGATAAAAAGACAGAAGATAAGAAGATGAAGAGAAAGATGAAGATGGAAGATAGAAGGGGACAGAAGGAGGACAGTAGCTGACCAGGGTGCTGAAGACCCTGCTGGATATCAGGATTACAAGTGAGTGTTTGTGTCCACGTGATGTTGTTAATTTAGTAGCACTAACCTTTTGAGTGCCAGTGGGGCAATGCATTCCATACCCCACTGGCACTCATAGGTTTTTTTGTTTTTGCTTTTTTCCCCTTTCAGTTCCTTGGTCGGCAGGATTAAACATACGTTAGGAGACTCTGCTCCCAAAAATCTGAGCACAGATTTTCACCCATTAGAGTGGGTCCCTTAACGCATCATAATGCCTACTGCATTGAATTGAATTGGAAATGGAGACTAGTTTTAATGGGTTTCAATGCCCTAAGGACTCAATACTATACCCCCAGAAAAACTGCCAGTAATAGTAAAAACAACACTGAGAGATAAGCCCACACATGTACCTCAGCTATTCCATAGTTGGTGAGGTACATGGAACAACGAGTGTTGGTGGCCATAACTCACGTTTTGGCCAAATTCTTTTTGTTGGTTTTTATTCCCACAACTCATGCTAAATAGTGAGTTCAAAATGTAACTCCTGTCATCCACTGTCTGTCTTCTTCATTAATCTTCTCATTTTTCTTGTCTTCTCTTCTTTCTTCTTTTCTTCAGTCTTCTTTTCTTTCTTTAAAAAAACATTAGTGCTGTATTTAACTTAACATAAAAAAATTAAGCCCCTCCAAAGACATGACCGGTAATCCTTTGTTTGCCGGAGAGGTAGCCCTCCGGCACTCAGAGGGTTAAAATAGGTTGTATCTTCATGTCCACCATGAAAATCAATAGTGTTTTTTAATCTTGCCATTGAAGATGAAATGTGGGTAATATCTACTCTGATTGCCTCCAATGCTGCTGTCGCCACTGGCGAGTCAGAGTGAGTGAGAGTGTGTGTGTGTGTAGTTATGGCACAGTGTGTGAGTGTGTGAGTGTCGGACATGTTTTTTTTTGTTGCTGTTGAGGCGGAAGTTGAGGGAGGGCAACTGGCAGAATGGAGGAGATATGAATATACTGTTCACATTACAAGAGGTCATTCAAGCGGGAAAGAGGAAAGGAAATTTCACTTTCTGCAAAGGGAAAGGTTCTTTATTATGTGAGCAGTAAAATATTGAATTTAATATTTAATATATAGAGAGAAGTTAAGTTTGCAAATACAATAGGAATATTCAAGAAAGACTTAGACTCTTTTTTAATCATGAGATGTAAGATTATGAGATATAAATGGCTGAACATCTTGATTTAATCTTCAAAATTATGAAATTACTAGTAAATCATAAATGCACAAAATTGAATCTGCAACAAAAGGATGAAGGACACATAGAGCTGTGCAAAGTGCACTGAGCAATGGGTTGTCTGACATATGTAAATTATTATAATACCACAGGGATGGGTTGTGTGGGTGTTGGGATAGATGTATATAAGGGATGTCTGCTGTGCATACCAGTTGTTAGCTGTGATGACATTTAACACTTAGAGAGGTGGGAGGTGTGCAAGATGTCCACATAGTGATTGTGCTCATTCAGGCTTAACCTAATCCACCATAATTTTCCTATCTGTGGCTATCATTGAACTCATCAAAATCTGCCTGTTTAATAGTGAATCTCCAGGAGCTGTTTGAGACATTTTTGTCATTATCAGCTCTCTGAGTGTCTTTTACTATCTGAGCCCTACAACCCAGCTTGGGCCCAAGGCAATAGAGTTGAGCTTGAGTCCTTCTAGATCATCTGAGTCTTGTGTGGACTTTCCCCATATACTACAACATCCAACGCCTTCTCTAACCAACCCAGTAATCCTCTTATGCTATTGTTGACCTGCATCCATGGAGCACAACAGCAGAATAGAAGGTGATATCCACAGCCCTGCTATAAGACCTAATAACCTCTAAGGCATGGTGTCTGCCATCTCTCCTGACTCTGTAACAAGAGGTAGACTTACCGGATTAACTTAACTTTGGGGTTATCCCCTACAGCCATGATTTGACAACGTTCAGGCCTATACTAGAGAAGTCTATATCTCACTAATTAAGAAAGGAATAGTGTAAACTGCAGGACTCATTAGTGTCTTGTATTCAGTAGGCTGTGGCTAGCTACGTTTCTGACCTCTCTACTGAGGTTTATCAGTTCTGGCCTGCTCTCTGAAG
Source organism: Rhinophrynus dorsalis (assembly GCA_037306005.1). Taxonomy (NCBI): domain Eukaryota; kingdom Metazoa; phylum Chordata; class Amphibia; order Anura; family Rhinophrynidae; genus Rhinophrynus; species Rhinophrynus dorsalis. Next base: position 326,221,123 of record CM074722.1, read on the forward strand.
AGCACTGTCCTTGATACAGATGGAGCACACCAAAAAGAGCATCTTGCGTCAAACAGTATATTTTTGAACATGGAGATAAAAATGGAAAATTACTTACTATGTTATGCTGGGAAGACATATTCTATCCCTTTGGTGGATAATTCCTGTGCTATGCTGCTCTCTAACTTAGAGGATATCAATCATGTTTTGTAGATTTCTTCCTCTCTCTTTATGAGTCAAATGACTCCTCCTCAGTTGTAAAAGTAAACACTTAACTTGACTGTCCTCCTTTCTAGAAACACATGAGTGGAGAGAGAGTGCATTTGGGGTCTCCTGAATCTTTGGAGGAGGTATAAACATTATTAAAAACTCCTCCCACCTCCTCCAAACATATAATGATGCATTTGAGTGTGGGGCTGTTTACCTCCTTCTATGAGAGAGGTATGGGTTATCATTATCCTTAAAGAAGTCCAAACCCTGTTTCATTGCAGCTCTTACCATCCAATTTCACTTTTAAATACTGATATTAAAATACTCGCCAAAAATTCTCTATTAGCATACGTTTTTAATTAAATCCTTGATCCACCCAGAACAATCTGGGATTATTCCTGAAAAGACGAATGACATCAATATCCCAAGGTTATTTTTCAATTTGTAAGCAATTTTCCACCAACCATGATGCCTCTCTCAGGTTTATGCTTCATAAGGGTGCACAGCAATGCTGCTCCCTTTCCCCAGCCTTGTTTTCTCTAGCTATCACACCCCTTGAATGTTTACTTTAGTCAGATCTCCAAGTTAGGGGCCTGGAGGTAGGCTGTGCATATGATTTGTTCCTTTATTTAGCCAATCCAGGTCCTCTTTGGTGAAAGCTCTTGAATTGGTGGTTGTCTTTGGCTCTTGTTCTGGCTTTTTTGAAGGATGGTACAACTCAGTTATTTTCCACAGATGACTTTAATAGGAATGCCTTCTCCACTCTCTATAACCTCTAATGGTCCACTTGCTTTAAATACCTGGGGATAAATAATTATAAGAAATGAAGATCTTTATTAACTTAATATTATGCCAGTAATGGTAATCTATGGTATTTATCTGGGGTGCTCTCACTCTAACCATGATGGGTAAGGTCAACCTGATTAAGATAAAATTCCTACCCCAGTTATATATTCTATGTAATTATCCAGTGTGGTTGGAGGAAAAGTGTTTTTAAGACCATTGATTTCACCTCTACCTCTGTTATTTGGGACAATGGTATGTTTGAGCCTTAAAGTGTTTCCTTTTAGGGGAGGAAGCCTGGCTTTTCCATATTTATTTGTTTTTGCTTTAGCTGGCCAGTTGGCATATATTAATTAGTGGTTCTCCCCATATATTGATAATCTGGTTTAAATTCTTGAAGCAATAGATGTTTAGAGGCAGTATATCTTCAAGTACAGTTACATTTCCTATGAATATCACTATTAGGTGTTGGCTTTTAGCTTAAACATTTTCCCCAATGGCTATATTTTGTCCCCCTAACACTCCACTTTGTGTGAACCCACTTTACCATAGTTCTGTTAAATTCAAGATTTGAAGTGTTGACCCTTAATGGTATCTACTACTTCAACCAGATTACTTCTGGGAATGTGCCTCTTGATTTTAATTCCTTGGCCATCCAGTTAGGTATCCCAATTAAGGGATTTCTTTGTTTCATAACAAGTTAGGCTTCATTTTAGCTATTTAGGTTTTTTATTTTATATTATTAAGCACTTACAGTTAATTTACTCATACGGTTTTTCTCCTCATGCCCCTTGTCTTGGTGATTACTCTATTGTGCCAGATAGATTGACTGTTTTATGTAGGATGATCCTTTTGTTGGTATTTTGTTATTATTTAATATAATTACATTTGGTTTTTTGGGGGTTTTTTTTACAACTATTTTATACATACGTATACTTTTTTATATATATTTGGTAGTCCCTATTGCTAGGTCCTATTCAGTTATGCGCATGTCTAGAGAGTGGCATCTGTGCACGTTGTGTAAGATGTGCATAGTCGTCATTCTCATATGCTCGGTCCTTTGGTTGTGATGGTGGGACCTCTTGGGATTGCGCTTTGGATATTATTCCCTCCCCTCCAATGGTTGTGCGCATGAGTGTTTTGCGTGGACAGTTGTGGAGGGATGTTGGGATTGATTGACAAGCTTCTTCCGGAGTGATGCCCTGAGTGTCTTGTTTCCTCTTCGGCATTGTGTTCAGGTGCGCCGTGCGCACTTGTAGTTGAACAATGATGGTATCCTTTTGATTATGCAATTGGCGTCTGATCTGATATGTTGGGAGTATTGTGAGCTTTGAACTACCAGTAGGCTTCTCCTTTTCCTTCTTCTCTTGTGCTTTCTGATTGGCTCATTTGAATACTAATTGTGTTTGTTTTGGACCAATAGGAAATGGAACTATGAATATTTAAAGCCGACTTATTACCACTCATATCATTCCAGGCTTCTGATGAAGTGGTAGTAAACCATGATATGCATTAAGCCAGTGTCTGTTTTGATTGATTTTATTTTCTCAGAACTCTTATAGGTTGTATTGATTTTTAGAATCTTGATTCTTGTCTTTTCTGTATTTTATATTATATATTTTTTATTAAATGTACCATCTGCTAACTAGCTATTATTTGTATTATTGAGGTTACTGGCATCACTTTTTGAACCCCTTATTCTGGTCTATGTTCAAGAATATCCGTTGTGAATCTATAACAATTTTGTTCTGTCAATAGGAGTGCTGGGTTTGTGGCTACCCAGTACATGTTGATACTTCCACATTTTCTTATTACAGAGTGAGATCAGAGCCGTTACAAGGACACCAGACTGGGGTGTAAGCCAGTATAAGTGATTACTCCTGGAGGCTGGACAATGCCTCAGAAGAATGTGAGTACATTTCCTGACACCTGCATTTATATGGTGTTGGTGATGGACTAAGTTGTTTGAATACTGCACTTAGAGGGAATCCTCTGCACCGTTTGTCTTTGTGTTTTCCAATTTAGGGATTCTCCACCGAGTGTTGAGCAATATCCCCAAGAGCAATTAATAAGAAAGGAGATTTTCCAAAACACACTATGCCTGATCTACTTGATTCTTTGCCACAACAATACTCTTGCAGAATCTACTAGCCTAACTATATGGTAAGAAGACATTCACACCTGATCTTTGGGATGTGTTACAATCCGTACCTAGAACCTTAATTTCTGCCAGGATGTGAATGGCACAGATTAGATTTTACAGATATCAACTACATTTTCCTTTAAGTGATCTAGAATGGGCTGGTGACCTGATGATAAATATGGTAGATGTTTAACAGCAACATTGTTGTTTCTATATATTTTATGGTATTCAGATGCACCAAATGTTCAGTCTGGCGTTCTTGCTTGGTGATAAATGAATTACATTTTCTCTACATAAATTAATTATGACTGTCCAGAGAAGTTTGATAAATGTGATCCAAGTGGATAGATTATTCTCCTACTAGTTACATAGACTTTGATCCCCATTACCTCCCTGATCTACTTATAACTTCATACTTCTATCTATACTGTTTGATATGGGATGGTGTCTAGGACTAGTTGCAGTTGCTGCCTCTGACTGGTAGACAAGTTGTACTGGGAGACATTTTCATTTCTTTTTTCCCCCTCTCATTTTCTTTTTTTCCTTTCTCTGAATGAATGAATATGTTTATTTATATAGCATCACAAGTGTATGCAGTACTTTACAATTTAAAGGTTTAGACAATACAGGGTTAAAAGTGCTTTGCAAAGTGAACACTGGAAGTGAGGTCCCTGCCCGAAAGCTTACAATCTAAAGTGTTAATGGGAGACATACAGAGTATATAAGAGTCAAGTGCTGAATACAGTGCCAGAGTTCTGGTTAGGAGAGGGAACATAAATAAAGTAAATAATGTATAAAGAGCCTAAGTTGTACATAGTGAGTGCCTTCTAGTATGTTTAAGTTTTGTTAAGGAAGTGTAGTTTCAATCATGACTTGAAGACCATAAGAGAGGTGCAGTGGTTCAGGGTGGAAGGAAGAGCATTCTATAAATAAGGACCAATGAGAGAAAAAGGTCTGATACGTGAGAGGGCTGTAGACACAAAAGGAGCTGAGAGAAGATTGTTATTAGCTGATCTTAAGTGCCAGGATAGGGTATACTGGGAGATTAAAGGGATAGTAATACTTCGTTTTGACTTTATTTTATTTTGTAGGCATTAAAAAAACACGAAGAATGATATAAGTCTTATCTCTCAAACCTTTATGGTTTATGAGATATTCACAAGCAAAGTTTGCCCTCCCCGCCCCTTTTTCCTAGTGTAAGCCATCTCTTCTCAAATGTGAGTCTGGTTGTATGACAGGACAGATAACAGAAGGGGACAATTTTCTTTGTATGAAAACAATGAAAGCCCTTCCCCCCTTGACAAGTTTTTCAGCTTTTTCCCTTATCTTAATTGAAGATTGTCCCTCTCTGCAGTCTACTTGGGCACCTCCCTTCTGATCTGGTTGAACAGATAAGACTTATATCATTCTTCATGTTTTTTTAATGCCTACAAAATAAAATAAAGTTAAAACGAAGTATTACTATCCCTTTAAAGTGGAAATGTAGGAAGGGGTAGAGGAAAGAAGAGATTTGAATGAGAGAAGCAGAGTTTTGTAAAAGATACAGTTTGATAGCCAGCCATTGGAGAGATATGTGGAGGAGGGCAGGGACAAACCTAGGTGACAATTGGGTAATTCATGCTGCAGCATTCTGTATGAATTGAAGAGGATGGAGTTGGGAGGCAGTAAGGCCAGAGAGAAGAAGGTTACAGTAGTCCATTCAGGAAAGGATAAGTGCTTTTGTAAGAATTTTGGCTGTGAAGGAACAAAGGAAGGAACAGATTTTAGCTATGTTATGCAAAAGAAAGCATCAAGATTTAGCATCCTATATAATAATTTGCTAAAACCTGTGTAACGCCGCCACAATCATGCGCAGTAGAGACTGCTGAGCGTGCTGCAGTCATGCAATGCAATGGCAAACCCATTCTAAGGAGACCTGCAGAGAGTCACTGATTAATTGATGCTGACTCAAACCATTTAACTTTGCTTGCGCAACAATTGGCTTCCAGGAGAGATATCCATGTCAAAATCAACTAGTGTCATCACTCTGAAGTAATTGAGGAGAAGCCCCACTGGAAGTAAGAATGTTCTTCTCTAGCAAATCCTGATTCTGTCTACAGTGTCACAATGGACAGACAATAATCGGAAATAGTTCTAATATCAACATTTGGATGATTATTTTGTCCAATGCCATCACAAGGCAGCTCCCGACATAAAAGTACTGGGTTTCAACTTGTATGGAAAATGACACCCCTACTACCCATTTTGGGCACTCAGCTGGTTGTGTGACCTGTCATCCAACCATTTGACTAGAACATTCTTGTCTCTCTACTGCTGCAAGACAAAAGCCAAGCCACACATTGCAAGTGTTTCCATGAACAACATCAGTAGCTTTTACACAATGCAGTTGACCTGCACATCCTACATATCTGCCCCTTGCCCCCTTTCAAACATGTATGGGACCTTATGGGTCACTACTACTGTTGGGCCCATTCTATGCCCACCCTGCAGGAGTTCCATGACAAAGACAATAATGCAAGGAGTAACACTCCCCATTTTATTGATGGCCTTTTTTGTATAGTCCCTCATATCATCTCCTGAGGTGTTCATATGCACTATTAGATAAAATACTGTTTTTCACAATCTTGCATCAAACATTAACCACATGTTTCTCTTGTCATCCATATCTGCGATTTCTTATGCATCTCATATCAAATCCCAGTATTTGGAAGTTTAGTGTTGAGCAGTAGGTGCTACTTGTGTTAACTGAGCAAAGGTTGTCTGAAATAATGTTAAAGAATCTACCCTTCTTGCTCATATCCCTGCTTCTCTTTCTCCTAACACTCCTGAACTTCTTCATTCCTCACCTAGTTCTCTGCCTATTCCTCATCTCACCTGCACACATAGCTGGCTCTATCATACAAGCAGCTTTTGCTGCTGGTTAGAACCCAAACTTATTGTTATTATTATTATTATTATTATTATTATCCTTTCTTTATATAGCACCAAATTATTGTGCAGTGTTTGATACAAAGTCCCCAACATAAAATGCAATGAGACATAATTAAAGCGACTGAGTATTTATAATCATTAATAACATTATAGCAGCAGTTAAAAATCAAGCCTTATTAGTTTTCTCACAGTGCTAGAAAGACTGAGAGGTATAGAAACAAGCGCAGAGACACAAAGTACAAGAATACAGGAGAGAAGGTGAGCAGAGGGCGACACTATAAGGATATTCTTCAGAGAGTGATATTAGGGTGTTCATGTGAGTGTGTGTGTATATGTGTGTATCTGTGTGTGCATTGAGTGTGTGTTTGGGGGGGTATTTGTGTGTGTGTTTGCATTTGTGTGTGTGTATATGTGCTTATGCATATGTGTTTATGCGTGTGCAGGTGAGTGTGTATATGGGATGTGTGTGTATGTGTGTATCTGTGTGTGCATTGATTGTGTGTTTGGGGGGTGTTTATGTGTGTGTGTTTGCATTTGTGTGTGTATACTGTATGTGTTTATGCGTATGTGTTTGTGCGTGTGCAGGTGAGTGTGTGTATGGGGTGTGTGTATGTGAGTGTGTGTGTGTGTGTGTGTGTATAGTGTGTGTGGGGGCATGTGAGTAGGTGTGTGCATGTAAGTGTGTGCATGCATGCATCTGTGTTTATGTATGTGTGTGTGAATATGTGTGCGTGCATGTGTTTGAGCATTTGTTTGTGTATTTGTATTCATGTGTGTGCATGTGAGGGTGTGTTTGTTCACGTGTATGTGTTCATATGTGTGCGTGAGTGTGCATGTCTATGTGTGCACTTATGTGTGTGTGTGTGTCTGCATGCATGTGCATGTCTTTGTGTGCATGTGTATGCGTGAGGAGGGGTGTGTATGTGAGTGTGTGTGTGCTTATGTGCGTGTGCATGTGCGTTCCTGTGTGCGTATGTATATGTGTGCGTGCACATGTGTGCACGCACCAGGAAGTCTTTTTGGGAATATAAAAAAACAGATTAGAGTGGGGGGATTTATGGGCCTTATTCTGGAAACTAAAAAGAGCAATTTTTGGGCCAAATCAAATGCATGTTAGAGGACAAATTACATTTTTAAATTCCCATTAAGAGACAATACTATGGGGATCATTCAACGGGTTCCAAATCCCTTTTAAAACAATTATAATTTAGTTTTTATCCTAAGGTGAAGTTGGTTTGCTCCAGAATGGTTCCCCATTAAGTTCTTGATTATGGTCATTCATGTCTGTTCAGCAAATTGAGAGTGAGATATAGAAAGACATAAATTTAGTTTTATGTTTAGTTTTGTTTGTTACTGTAATTTGATCAAGTCAAAATTGCTGTTTTATTTTGTAAATGATGGATGAATTAATTAAAGTATCTTAAATTTAAAATAAGATGGAAACTGAAATATTACACAGAGATAACAGTTTTTCTTACCTTTAGGGAACCAAATCCCCCAGTGTTCCATGAGAATTCCTCAACATTTATCAACTACCAAAAACTAAATGCAGACATGTCTTCATACTGAATTCTTCTCCTAGCAAATTTTGGATTATTATTATGGAAGCAATTTTGATAATACTCATTGTATAAATTATTCAAATGTGTCTTTATCTATTCCATTCTCTTATGTAAAAAAGTTAAAAAAATAAATAAATAAAGATTAATTTAAAGAAAGAGAAGAGTGCTTAAAGGGATAGTAATGTTTCATAATGAAAGAGGCTCTAATTAATCATCATAGTATTTGGACTTTGGAGAGTGTTATTTCAATTCTGTCAGAGTTGTAGTTCAAGAGTAATTCAATGACAAAGTATTCCCCTCCTGCCCCTTTTACTAATGTAACACTGTTCAGCCAGATCAGAAGGGAGGTGCCCAGGTAGATTGCAGAGAGGGACAATCTTCAATTAATATAAGGAATAAAACCTGAAAAACTTGTCAAGGGGGGCAGGGCTTTCATTGATCTCATAGGAAGAAGATTGTCCCCTGATGTTATCTGTCTGGTCTATGGACTGCATTCCACATCTGAGAAGAGATGGCTTAGACTAGGTTTCAGGGGCGGGAGGGGAAACTTTGCTTGTGAATATCTCTTAAACCATAAAAGTTTGAGAGATAAGGCATATTGTTCTTCATGTTTTTTTAATGCCTACAAAATAAAATAAAGATAAAATGAAGTATTACTATCCCTTTAAATGTCCTCATAGTTTAGGGTTTAACCCTTTGAGTGTCAGAGTGGTACGCAACGCATTGCAAAGCAATGCGCTGCGTACCACTCTGGCACTCAAAGGGTTAAAAAATCAGCAAAGTATGCCAAGAGAGGATGTGGCACACCTTGCTTAGGCAATTTGTATTACAAGATGTAACAGATTTGTTTAAAATAGTAATCGATACCTTTTTAGCAAAGAAAAAAACATGTTCAACAGAAAAACAAAAACTAATTGTTAAAGAGTGGAAGGAGAATCAATAATCAGTTTCAATAAATGGTAAAAAATATGAAGTTGGATAATATCTTTTTCATGAAAATTGATATGAGTAAGTTGCTTACTGATCATAAAGAAATGACACAGATTTTTTTCTACTGTGCACTTCAAAGAAATGCCAGCAGCTGAAAATAATTGTAATCCTATATAATAATTCGCTAGAATGTTTGTCAGAAGCAGTCATGCTCAGTAGAGACTGCCCGAACGCACAGAATGCTGGGAGTTCTGTAGTTTCATCCTGTCTCTACAGTACATGACTTAGTCTGCGGCAGAATAAAGAGCAGAACCAGCAATGCATTGCGTACCCCGCTGGCACTCAAAGGGTTAACATCACCAGGACCTTGGCCCGTGTACACGGGCTTTTACACTAGTAGTAGTATAATCCTCCACCTGACATGTCCCTAACTAATGCAGGATGAATAAAAAAAAATAATAAAGTTAATGTGAAAATAGACCATATGACTCATAATCAGTTACTTAGGGTACTTAGTTCAGAGCCAGACATCTATATTTATTCTTTGGAGCTGGCAAAAGTGGAGGTTAGCACATGTGGTACCTTTATTCAAAAAAGGAACAAGATTTCAGCCTAATAATTATAATCCAGCAATGAAATGTAGAGTAAGCTGCTTGAATGGATATTAACCTTTTAAGAACTAGAAGGGTGGGCAACACCTTAATTTGAATCTGTGCTGGGCAAATAAGAGTTTTTATTTGTCCCCTTTTATGCAGCTGCCATGCTCCACAATTGCATCTCTCTAACTTATTGAATACCTCTATATGTAACCGTTCACCTGCTGATAGGATTTGGGAGAGCTGTTCAAATACCCATCTGGGGAGTTTCTATGGATGGGCATTCCCATTGTTAGCGAGAGGCCTCTTCTTTCATGGTGTCTCACCTTGGGTTGCCTACAGTGCATTATTCTCAGAAAGGAGCTAATTCAATAATATTGTCATGGTGAAATGAGGTGTATAGTACACCAATATGGTGGCTTTGCTATAATGTTTAAGGACAGAAACAAGATCCTAAACATATTCCTATATATAGGAGGCCATCATTTACAATTTTACCAGGGAACACAGAAGTTCTTAAAACAGGCCTGATTCCACACATCACAGTTTAGTGCAATGCAGTATGGATTTGGAAACAGACTTACGGCTCTTTATCATGTATGCAATATGCAGATAAATAGTTTATCTTGAGTGCAGAGTAATTAGCTAAATCCAGTGTAGGAGAGAGTGAGTTGCTATGCACATCTATCAATTCTATCTACTTGTCTGTCTACATATAGCTTGTGTATATATGGGAGGATTTAAAGTGAGGGCCCCAACCACCACCGAATCCCTATAATCCCTAGCCATGGGATACTTATAATCACCAAAGGGAGGAGATGCTCCTCCCCTTGCTATAGAAAAGCAGTGGGAGGGAGAAGGAGGGCTAAATGCTCTACATGAACAACCATTTACTGAGAAAAGTAAGCTGTGACTGTCTCTGCCTTACACAATCTAAGCCTCCCAGTAGGGTTAAATGAGTAATTTGGTGAAGGAGCAGGCTAAATTAGCATAAGAGAGCCTACATGAAACACACAGGGTCTTAAGTGCTAATTAAATTAATTTAAAAAGGTATTTTGTTAGTAACTTTCATCAACGCATCTTTTGATCTATTTCATATTTATACAAAAGTGAAATCCCTATACATGTTCCTGTGACTCTGCTGGACAAACCCAGGATTGGTGGTAGGGCATAGCTGCTGTAAATGATTTTTGGGATTTGTAGTCTTGAGTTCATAGGCTCTCTTCCATTTTCTGCAGTAAAAAAACAATACATCCTTATAACTAATGTTCTGGAACTTGGCATTATGCCCAGCATATAAAGATACAATGTTGTAGCATGACAGATGGACCAGTGAAACCCTGCAGCTTTCATTACTTTGACTTAAACATGATTCGGCAACATGTTGCTCTCCAGTTATTGTATGTAAATTCCTACCATCCTCAGACTAAACAAACAGAAAGAGACAGGCAGATGCAGAAGGAGACACAGAGAGACAGATAAAGAGACACAGAAAGAAAGAGACACATGGAAAGAGTACATGCGAGATGAAGCGCACAAAAGAGAATACATGCACGAAAGACAGCAAGACAGAGTATTCAAGACACTGTGTTCTATTTTCATTTTCTCTTTGCATCACTTTATATTAGGGAGGGCCTCCAGCTGCTGCCAGATGACAACTCCCATCATTCCCTGTCAAACAATGGCTGATAGGGGATGATGAGAGTTGAAATCCTGCAATAGCTTGAGGGCCTCATGTTGCTCACCCCTGTTCTATATTTTTTGCTCACCACACAAATCTCCCCTCACACCTGTTCGGATTCTATCCTTCCACAAACTTTCATCCCCTGATCCTCACCAAGGGCAAACTGAAACTGGTTTCCGGTTGCACAGAAAGCCTCCTTGGACTCTTTTGGATCAGAAAGAAATAAAGCTGTAGCACCCCAAATAACATCATCATCTTCGGACCATCATTGACTCCCTGAGGGTGATGGGGATTGTATTTTAACAGCTAAAGGTCACAGGTTGCAAAAAAAATTACTTCAGGATGCAAAATCACACAAATGGCATGCTGGGTATTTTCACTGTATACTTATTTATTTTATTCTGGAAAATCATAATTGAAAATTTTGATTCTTCTTCTGCTCCCAACATTTAGGACTTGCTTACATTAAATAAATATATTTTTTTAATTTATTTTAATGTTCAAAGGGCAATGGTGCTATAGAGCTATTTTTCACCCTTAATATGGCATCAGATTCAGTCAGAAAGCCAATTTTTCCAAGTAGGGTAGTCAGTGTACTTGCAGCTGCAGGGTCTTAGATCCCACAGCTTAAAACTCACCAGTTCTCCCTCATTTATCCTTGCAGATTACAGAGATCTAGAGGGCTTGGCGATGTAAGTACCTCACTCAGCACTTCTGTGAGATTTCTATTCTCTCCATTAATGCTGCAATGCTGCTTCCTCTCCAAGAAGCACACATTGAGGGGTTGATGTCCCCAGCTCTGATCTCTGTGGTCTTCAGGAGTAAGGGAGAGGGAACTGGTGAGTGTTAAGTTATGAGAACTCAGTTCTCACAGCTGTGAGCACACTGCCAATAGTTTAAAAGGGTCTTATTTTGACTCTTTACTGCCCATATCAATGTAGGCTCTGTATAAATTACTCCCAAAGCAATGGTTGAATATAAAGTGCTATAACCTCTCTACTAAGTATCCAATATTAAACATTGTTTATTGTACTACACTGACACAATACAGAGCCACCGTGTAGGAATGGATGGGATCGGCAAACCCTCCTACGTCAAGAGGGAAAGCCTCCATCATTGACTTGAGAGGGTTTCCCAATCACAACCATTGCAGGGCATTCCCAAGTCAGGGCTTCCTAAGTCTGCTGTAGAGTTTTTCCTGAGTTTGCCTGAGCTTGCACTGAGGACACACCTGACTACATCTGACACAGGAAGATTTCAGTTTTCAACAGAACCACAGCCTGGAAAAGCCTGCCTGAAGATAAAGAACTAACTCTGGAGTTTAGGATTACTGTTTCTAAGCACTTCATTTCATCTGCTTGGGACTTCAGCTGATCTACAACCAAAAGCACTGGACAAAGTGGGAAGATTCAACATACCATTCATCCACTCCAGGATTTTAACTCTTTCATTGACATATCAGTGGGAATCACCTTTTAATCAATCCTGGCTGCAACTGAATCTACAGATCGTCTGGTCTGGTCTGGAAGGAAAAAACTACTACATTCCATCTAGGCAGTTGAAGCTATATGCCTGCAAGTCACTGATCCCCCTCATCACCAACCTCTCACCCATTTGAACCTATAGTGTCACTAAACAATGCATCTCTTAATTTTCTTATTGTTTCTGACACCTCAACTGTGTAAAATATCAAAAACATTCAGCCCTCCCACCTGCTCATCAATCTCTATATCTCCATCCCTCTTAAACTCTCCAATGATTTGTTCTCATCAGCTTTTCTGTCACCTCAGCTATTTATATCCATCCACCAAGAAACAGCCCACACCTTCTCACACATGCAAATCCTCCTCTCACCTGCTTTACCTGACTGCAACTCTTCTCATGGCTGCAGGTGACATCTCTCCCAACCCTGGCCCCACTTACATTCCCACCTGTGTCCGTCCTAGATTGCAGCCTACCCGCACCTCTTGCGGGGCAGACCCTAGAAATCTGCTGGCTGTTCCCTGCCTCCCCCCATCCCTTCCACCCTTCTCCTGTGCATTATGGAACGCTCGCTCTCTACTAAACAAACTCCACACTGCCCATGACCTTTTCCTCTCTAAGTCTCTAAACCTATTTGCTATCACTGAAACCTGGCTCTCACATTCGGACTCAGCTGCCAAAGCTGCTCTCTCCTATGGTGGCTTATCTTTCTCCCACACTCCTCGCCCTAATGGCAAGGGTGGGGGTGTGGGACTTCTTCTCTCTCAGCTCTGCCGCTCCAGGCCTCTGCCCCTTCCTCCCTCAGTCTCCTTCACCTCTTTTGAAGTGCACGCAGTCCAGCTCTTCTCCCCTGTCCCTCTTCTGGTAGCTGTGATTTACAGGCCCCCAAGCAACCCTTCCTCCTTTCTCTCTGAATTTGAAACTTGGCTCTCTGTCTTTCTGTCCTCAGACACTCCCACATTACTCCTTGGAGACTTCAACCTACACACTGATGATACATCCTCATCTAGTGCCTCCCGCTTTCTCTCACTGACCTTGTCCTTTGGCCTTCAACAGTGGACTGCTGCCAGCACTCACAGGGATGGTCACTGGCTAGATCTAGTTCTAACCAGAAACTGCTCAGTCTCTGACTTCACAATTTCCCCATTTCCACTCTCTGACCATCATCTTATCTCCTTCACACTATCTCACACACCTTCCCCTGCCCTCCCTAAATCACCCTTCCTAACCAGGAACCTACACTCGGTCAAACTACCAGACCTGATATCGACTGTGCAGTCTTCCCTCTCTTCTCTCTGCTCTACTGCTACTACTACTAACATAGACACTCTGGTCCACGAATATAACACCATATTAATGTCCTCCTTGGACCTGCATGCTCCCCTTCAACGTAGACACTCCCGCCCCAGGAATCCCAGACCCTGGCTGAATTCAACAATCCGCATGCTACGCACCTGCTGTCGAGCTGCGGAACGTCTTTGGCGAAAGTCTCATTCTTTTGCCGACTTCCACCATTACAAATTCATGCTATCCTGTTTTAACACAGCTCTCACCCAGACTAAACAGAAATACTTCTCTCAGATTATCACTACCCACAAATCTAACCCCCGTGACCTCTTTAAAATCTTCGATTCTCTTCTCAAACCCCCAACCTTGAACTGCTCCTCCTTCTCCAACACTCCACAGGACTTTGCTGACTTTTTTAAAAACAAGGTACAGTCCATCCAACAAACGATGGGCTCTACATCTTCTCCTCCTATGCCTCTGATTCCTAGTCCACCCCGAGCAACCCTCAGCTCATTCTCCCCTATAACAGAGGAGGAGGTATCTCTTTTACTATCCTCCTCTCCACCCACTACCTGCCCCTCAGATCCCATGCCCTCTCAACTTCTTAAGGCTCTTGCAAGTACTCTTGCTCCCAGCCTTACTAATATCTTTAACTCCTCTCTCTCTACCGGAACTTTTCCATCCTCATTCAAACATGCAATAGTCAGACCTATACTCAAAAAGCCCTCACTCGACCCCACCTGCCTTTCAAATTACCGTCCGGTTTCTCTCCTCCCCTTTACATCTAAGATCTTGGAACGCCTGGTATTCTCCCGCTTGATCTCCTTTCTCAATAGGAACTCTCTTCTCGACCCTTTACAGTCAGGTTTCCGTTCCAACTATTCTACCGAGACAGCTCTAACAAAAATCACAAATGATCTACACACAGCAAGGGACAAAGGACACTTTAGTATACTAATCCTACTAGATCTATCTGCTGCTTTCGACACTGTTGACCATGCACTCCTACTGGACACACTTCATACACTTGGCATCCGTGACACACCTCTAAAATGGATTTCCTCCTATCTCTCTAAACGTACTTTCAGTGTTTCTTTTTCTAACACTTTCTCGTCTCCCCTCGACCTCTCGGTAGGTGTACCTCAGGGATCAGTCCTGGGACCACTTCTTTTTTCACTCTACACACTCTCACTTGGTGACTTCATCTCATCTCTTGGATTTAATTACCATCTGTATGCAGATGACACACTAATCTATCTCTCTGTCCCTGACCTCACTCCAGCTGTGCAGTCTCGAGTCATTCAATGTCTCTCAGCCATTTCATCATGGATGGCCCACCGCCACCTTAAACTTAATATGGCTAAGACAGGGCTGGTGGTGTTTCCTCCTAAAACCCATCCACCAACCCCCTTCTCCATCACAATAGGAAACTGTGTTATACACTCAGCATCCAAAGCACGCTGTCTTGGGGTCATACTTGATTCTAAATTAACCTTCTCCCCCCATATCCAAGCTGTCACTAGAACTTGTCACTTCTTCCTAAAAAATATTGCAAAAATACGTCCATTCCTCTGCCTATCAACAGCTAAAACTCTATCTCAGGCACTCATTCTCTCTAGACTTGACTACTGCAACATTCTACTCTCTGGTCTTCCTGCTTCTCATCTCTCTCCACTTCAATCTGTTATCAATTCAGCCGCAAGAATCACCACATTTGCTCCCAGATACCTTCCATCTCATCTCCTCCTGAAATCCCTCAATTGGCTACCTATAAAGTATCGTATTTCTTACAAGATTCTCCTCCTCTCCTGTAAGTCACTCTGTTCTTCAGCACCCTCTTACATTTCTGCCCTTATCTCCCGCTACACCCCTTCCCGTCCCCTACGGTCTTCTCAAGGGTTCTTCCTGTCCTCTCCCTACACAACACGAGCCATCTCTCGACTACAATCTTTCTCACTGGCTGCTCCTCGACTCTGGAATGCCCTCCCCATCACTGTTCGCCAATCATCCACAATCACCACTTTCAAGCAACTCCTCAAAACCCACTTGCTCAGGGAGGCATCTCAATAGCGATGTCCTCCTTCTGCACACTGACAGTCACATCAGAATCCTTCTGCACTTCTTTCACCACACCTTGTACCTGCACTTATAATACTCCTCCTAGTGTCTCTGTTTGTCAATATGAATTCAGCCTAGATTGTAAGCTCCTTGGGGCAGGGTCCCATTCCTAGTGTATGATTCCCTTGCTGCACTTTCCCTCACAAATAATGTAATGATTGTACTTAACCTTAATGCTCTTAACCCCAGTTCTGTCGTTTTTGTATTGTATTATTTCAACTTCTGTAAAGCGCTGTGTACATGTATGGTGCTATATAAATAAAGATACATACATACATACATAACAACTAAATGTAAATAACCTATATTTCATGGTAGCCTCTGAAAAAAAATATTTACATATGCTCTAAGGGAGCTCCCATTGATTATCCAGGATAATCTGTGAATGGGCTAAAATAAGATAACAATACAAGAGACCTTTCCACTTATCACACTTAGCTCTTATCTCTTAATACAAGCAGCACAAATAACATTAAATATATAATCTTTGAACTGAAAAACTTCAAAATTTGTTAAAAACAAAGTTAGGATTATGTTTTGGGGATGTAACATATAAATAATACATTCTTACAATCAGTAGCTGTAAATACATGATATTTAAAGATATAATAGCCTATTTTTGTGTTTGTGTTCCATTAAGCAAACTCCATGGCCAATGTATAGGTGATACCAAATCAATATATACCTATATACTTTATGTTTGGGTGCTATCAGTTTCATGCATCTTGTACTCTAACATAACATTGTTTACATAGTGAATGTACAAATTAACCAATGCTGCCATGCTAGCATTAACATAAACAAATTATCAAAGAGCAGGTGCTCAAACACCATATCAATATAAGCCACCAACCTTACAATGTAAACTTCAATTGACTCACCGCAAACAAAGGAAGGATGGGTGCAGCTTCACATGGTATTCCACACCGCTACATGATATGAGAAAAATGTGGATTGTAGAAGCACTCCAACCATACAAATGGAAATATAAAAACACTCATTTATTTGAAGATTAAAAACAAAGACAAAATGGCTCTGAGAGAAGGGTCATAAGACCCAAATGGGGGAAACATCTGTCTTATGAGTTTTCTCATATCCCATCTCTCAGAGCCATTTTCATACATCCCAAGTGTCCCTCTTTGAGACTCAAATCCCTCTGTCCCTCTATCCCACCCAGGTGTCCCTCTTTTTAAGAGCTCAGACTGTGTGGATTGTATAGCAATGAATCACATTGCTCCACAGCAGTAAAACTCATAGTAATGCTAGGTTAAACTTCAGTATATCTGTTTATATATTTGTCTGTGTAAATAAAATACTTTGGACTTGCTCTAACAGTTACAAAAAGCGGTGTCAGTAGGTCATGAAATAACTTAAAAATTCTCAGTAATGCCCCCCATCCACCAGCCACTCCCCCATCTAAAACACAATTGTCCCTCTTTCAGCCACCTGAAATATTGGGAGGCATGCATTTTGTCTTTGTTTTTTATCTTTAAGCATTGGAGTGCTTCTACAACTCTACATTTTCCTGATCATAGCATTAGTCTCTAACTCTGTATTTAGGATATGAACTACAGCACATGAGAGCGATAATGCATACAGGTGGACACACTACGACAGTGTCAGACAAAGCAATGCATTACATACCCTTCTGGCACTCAAAGGGTTAGTGTCAGCAAGTCCACACTGCCAGTCACCTAGCTTGCACAGGAAATTGGCATGCATTAACACCATTTCCTCTATGCTTTGTGTAATACATTGGCTTAAGCAAGGAATAGGGAAAAAGGACCACCAAGCAATACCAAGCAGACTGCCCCCTTGTCCTCCCCTTTGCACAAGTGACATTAACCCTTTGAGTGCCAGAGGGGTACACAATGTGTTGTGTACCCATCTGACACTCAAAGTGTTAAGAGGGGGATTTTGGGTGAGTGTAGCTTAGTATATTGACATTAGGCAGGCACAGGAACTCATAATCAATTTCTGCTCTTGATTTAGCATGGAATCCATTTTGTACATTCACCCACTGTTTTTCTCCAGAGTTACTATACATAAGGTCCAAAATGTCAAGTACACACAAGAAAAGAAATGGGGACAAGGCACTTAAGAGGTTATATTAACTTACGAAATAAAAAAAACAGTGCGGTAATTAAAATTCCTCAGGTCTAAAGCCTAACAATGGTTAGAACTGGTTGAAAGCTCACAGCATGTTTTGACCCCAAAGAAAACAACAAAAGGTGTTAATAGCTTTTGCTCTAAAGCACCACACTGATACATTACCCATTATACTTATCCACACACAGGGAAATGACAAACAGGTTTGATCAATTGGATTTTAATGCAAAGTGGAACTGGGAAGAAAGGTGGCCAGCACAGATGACCTTTTAGTTGCTAATGTGTCTGAAAAAAAGCACTTAATTGAGGTCATATTAATATTAGCAGTTATCATCATCAATAATTCGGTTTTATTTATGACTACACGGGCAAGCGTGTCAGAAAGTGATGGTATGGACTTCGTTCTGCATGTTAACATGAAGTTTCCTGATGAATGAATAAGGAATATTTCAGCAGCTGCTTCAGACATTCAAACAACATGGATAAATCATGAGGCTGATGTACCAAAAAGAACTGGGCTAAACCAACTGCACCACGGAGGACAACTAAAAGTTCTCATTTATTTAAATGGGGCTTTTAACCCCATTCATACTGAAGAGGTCTCCAGGGCATTGATTTATCCGGTGCTGGAGATCTCTTGAGCATTAAAGGACATTACAACCCCATTTAAATCAATGGGAATATGATGATTTTGCCCCTATGATGCAGCTGGTTTGCTCCAAAATCATTAAATTCTTAGTACACCAGGTTCAATGTTTACTTTTCTGCTTTTAGCAACATTAAACAGGACTAGGCAACCTTTGGCTCTCCAGCTGTTGAGGATTAAAAGTTCCATCCTGCCCAACCGATGATGGGAGTTGTTATCGCCAACAACTGGAGAGCCATAGGTTGCCCACCACTGCCCCATCACATAAATTATCCAAGTAAGCTCCTGAAGGGAGATGCTCTGAAGGACTATAAGGGGCCAGGATAGTGATATGGTGGTGAATTAGTGTCAATGACATATCGAGAGTGTGCACTAAGATGTCTTCTGCATCAAATTCCTGTGAATCTGCCACCAATCCTCCACAATCTTCCAACATTGCCATTTATCCACCAGTCTACAATATCTCATTTGCATATGGGTGTGTTTATATGTTAATGTGGCTGTTTGTGACACAATGCACTAAGCTCCAATAGCAGCCTCTGCAGTTGGTATTCACATCCTCAGGTTGACAATGTTTGGATCTCCCTGTAGCTTTCTCTGGAGCCAGAGGAGAAGCAGGGACAGCAGCTACCCTCCCTTAACCCTTTGAGTGCCAGAGGGGTATGCAATGCATTGCGAAGCATTGCATTGCACACCCATCTGGCACTCAAAGGGTTGATTTTTAAGTGCCATTTAGATGTGCATTGCATATCCCTTTGGCGGTGAACTGGACATGACCAGACCTATGACAGAGTACACAACAAAACCCCAAACAAACACTGCAAAATAATTTTTCTGAATGCATTTAACTTGCTTTTCATTTACACTTACTTTTATTTAGATTGTTTGTTTTAATTTTATTATCTCTTGGGTACTATATCAGTTAAATATTACTGTTAATATTTATTTATATAGCACCAACATTTTCTTCAGCCTTTTACTGTACATTAGTAAAATAAAACATATAAAATGTTATGACAGTATAATTTTAAACATACTTGAGCCAAATATGAAGAGGTCTCCCCTATCCACGACTTACATACAGAAGAGAGAGAGACAATATATAGAGCTTTAGCTAGATGTAATGACTGAGAGGATAGGTTGGGGGGTGTTAAAGAGAAACTGGATGTGAGTTAACTAAGCTGCACTGCTGGCATCCACTCACATCCACTCAACTCACCAGGAAGGTACTTTTCAGTAGTTGTATGGGTTTTGTTCTGTGCCCTGTCATAGGTCTGGTCCTGCCCCTTTGTATGTCACAAGGGTATGGAATACACACACCCCTATAATGCTAAAAGGGTTAGGGAGAGATGCTGTTTGGGGTGATGAAGTCTTAGGCGATCCTCTCCGCTCCCCCTGTGTGCAAGAGCATGTCGTAGGCTTGCGGTACTGATCAAGAAATACACAGAGACTTTTATGGATGAAACCAGTCCTCAGCTTTATTAAATATTTAACATATTACAACAACCCCAGTTTAAACCCTTGCCAACTCACCAGGCATGCCACGTATGCCCCACCCCTACTCAGCAATAGCTCAACCCATCATTTCCACTCCATCCCACCACACCCCATTAGCTGTCTATGTAGCTCAATGGGGAGCAGTGACACAACCCGTGACCAAGATCCGGGTGCAAAATGTGCCAGCACCGTTGACCTGACCTCCACCTGTTAACCATAAAACCCACGCAATTAATTTAATTAATTAATTAACTAATTGCAAACCAAGCACACGAAGAAGACCTTTTTAGTGAAGGATTTATTTTTTATTACCGCGATCTTGGCTCTGCTGCAGAGCCGACGGCTGATCCCAGGAGAGGATTCCCCTGCTGTCAGCTAGAATGCTGATGTCAGGGCAAAAGGCAAAAAGAGGGAACTTTGAAAGCAGATATCTCTCAAACCATAAAGGTTTGAGAGATGCCGCTGGTCTCATTTTACTCAGTTTTTTATTGGCAATAAGATGGGGTATAGTAATTTTTAGATATTACTATCCCTTTAAGAACATCACAAATCAGATCAATCAAATGGTGTCTATATAGGAACGTCAAAAACATGCAATAAAAATGCCGGCTTAGGACTGAGTTTTAGGAATCTAACATAAAATACCACATTTTTACAGATGCTAGCAGGAAATAGATGATATTTAACATTATAAAAAGCTATTTAATTTTATGTGTTAAATTTTCTTTAATCCTTTGAGTGGCAGAAGGGTAGACAATGCATTGTGTACCCCTCTGGCACTCAAAGGCTTAAGATCTGGATATTTAGCTCCCTGTGCCAGAACACAGCAACACCCCATGAAAATACTTTTATCTATCCACTCCTGTGTGAGTCCCACAATGAAATTGAAACATGAGCCTTATTCACCAACCTAAAATGAAAATTAATAAAATCTGCATCAATTTAAACAGAGCTTTTAACCCCCACCACCACCACGAATGCTGGAGGTGGCTCCAATTCCTCTGCTTTAAAAAAAAAATCTATGTAAATCAAAAGGAATCTTTATTTCAAACCTTTGATGCAGATGGTTTGCTCCATAATTCCACCTATTTAGCTTGACAAATAAGACCCATGTTTTTTAAAGGAATTTATTAACAAAGTGTCTCTCTTTTCAGCATGACAGAGATTTAGGGGAATGATATAAAACAGAGGTGGGTTTTTATGATCTCTATGAAAATACTGGCATGTAATTTGAAACAGTTTGTATAGAAAACACTAATAAACATGATACTTTAAGTTTATGTTGGAAGAGGAGCACATCATATATTACATTTCCTTAGAGATTTCTGCTTAGAAATATTTCAAAAAGCAATATGTCTATAACCCCTACCTACCTATCATGTCACCAGAACTGCCAAATCAGCTTGCACTGCAGCATTCAGTATGGTACTGTTTGGCATGACAAAGTCACTTCTGGGGTCAAAGTGAAACTGTCAACTTGAATTCAAGTTTGCAAATCTGAAAATTTCACCGAAAACTGCCTATGTATCTATCATGTTAGGCTAAACACCAACAGATGCACAGATTATGGGGTTATTGATAAGTTAATTTCCTTACTGAGTTCTCTAAGTGAAGTACTGTAAGTTAAAGTATGCAGATGAATAATTTCAGTGAAGTTTCAAATGTTAATGAAGCATTTCAGTGTGGTTCCAAATGTCCTGACCTAAGAGACTTTAACTTTACATTTTTACAAAAATAAAAGTATGAATATCTCCTACACAGTGGTTCTCAGACTGTACTCTCAGATCTTTCTAACAGGCCAGGGTTTGTGAATTTCCCCGCTAGAGTACAGGTGTATTGATCAGAGACTCAATCAAGTTGTTTTGCTGACCTATGCTCTAACAAAGACATCATCAAACCCTGACCTGGTATTGGGCTCTGAGGACAAAGGTTGAGAACGACTGTCTTAAACTATCCATCTGCTGAGCATTTAGCTAACATGTTGCACAGGTA
Organism: Rhinophrynus dorsalis; assembly: GCA_037306005.1. NCBI lineage: Eukaryota > Metazoa > Chordata > Amphibia > Anura > Rhinophrynidae > Rhinophrynus > Rhinophrynus dorsalis. The sequence goes on from CM074722.1 coordinate 326,243,072, forward strand.
ATTCTGAATTTATTTTTCAAATATGCAATCAATCTCAAGGTACTGAGTCCGTTAACACCTCAAGAACAGCTGACGTGCCAGAACCTTCACTGGTTTCCTTGCGTAAAGGACCGGTGACAGTACTGACGTGTCACATATTTTGTGCTCGCAGTGAGCAATAGCGGGGTCTGAGACTGAATGCTCCATGAACAGAGTGGTCACTATCAGACCCCCATTCAGTCACGTGTGCCGGTGCTCCAAACGTAGTCTAATTGGTCCGTAAGGGGAATCCACCCCTAGGATCACTGGTCCTTAAGGAGTTGAAGGAATGGTTATTTTGGGAATGTTTTTTGGTTCCTGTGATGTTCTACAATTGCAGCTCTTAGTAGGGAAGGGTGAAACCGTTCACCTAAAAAGAAAAAAGTGACCAATGGGGAAGATTCACTAAGCGGGGATAAAGAGGTGATAAAGAAGTGATAAACTGGAGATGACTTCTCCAGGTTATCACTTCTCCAGTTCCTATGTTATTCTATGAAGCCTGTTCACTAAGATCTCCAAAGCTGAATACATCTTAGTGCATAGGTTCCATAGAATAACATAGGAATTGGAGAAATGATAAACTGGAGAAGTCATCTCTACTTTATCACTTCTTTATCACCGCTTTATCACCGCTTAGTGAATCTCCCCCAAGGTATTCTAAGGAAACAGAGTACTAATAGATAAATAAATTGTATTACTACCCAGAAGTACTAAAAGTCTAAACAAATCTTACATTCATTAAAACAACCTTTCTGGAAAATGCTGAAATTAATTTGTTTTAATATCTAATGAACAGAGGTAATAGTATTCCAAACAATTTGAAGAACCGTTTCTATCTAGTAACCTTCTACCCTGTCAGTTTTGATCATTGCTCACCTCAGATGATAAAAGTAGCCAAGCAGGGCCAGATTTACTTTCCAGGCTCCCCTAGGCAAGGCACTCTAGGCACCCTTAGCTCCGCCCACCGACACACCCCACTTCTCATATGACCATGCCACCAGTCTCAGCAACTGTTTAATGGCACAGAATATACCTTTGGCCTACAACAGTTAAGGACATGAAAGCTTTAACCCCTTGATTGCTAGAGAGATCTCCAACACACTACTCCGAATGTGTTGGCAATCTCACTACAATCCACGGGGTTAATAATAGCCTGTAAAGGGGTGTATAAGCTACTGCATGGATACAGAAATTGCACTGGCCCCACCCACAATTCAGAATGTGGGTGTGGCCAGCACAGCTGAGGTGTCCCTCAAAATTTGGAGCTCTAGACAAGCGCTTAGTCTGCCTATTGGGAATTCTGCCACTTTAGCCAAGTGTAGCGTTAGTATGTAACACTGAGGTTGATGTACTAGGAAGAGCTCGTCGGAGATGCACTAAGGACAGACAAACTATCCAATTATTACATGAAGCCTGTGCACTGGGATGTCTCAAACATGACAATGAACCTACATAAATCACATAGGAACTTTAACCCTATGAGTGCCAGAGAGGTATCCACCTCCATGTGACACTTTGGATACCTCTCAGACACTCAGAGGGTTAATAGAATAATTTTGGGGGAAACCAACTGCACTTAAAGTGACAAATAAAAATCCCATTGATTTAAATGGGGCTTTTAACCTCTTGAATGTTCGAGATGTCTCTGATGCATTACTTCGCAAAGCTTTGGAGACAGCTCTAGTATTCAAGAGTTTAAAAGGCATGGACATTTCCAATATTTTTATTTATTTTTTTTATGTACTCCTGATGGTGTGGTTGATTTGCCCCAGAATTACTACCATGCTTCTAAGTGCATCTGCCTCATTGAAATTAAATTGACTCGATATTCAGCAGCCAGCTTTTCATTCTACTTCATCAAAGTTTTGTTTAACCGAGAGCAAATGAGGAATCCAAAGCATTACTTAGCAATGCTCTACCTATAAGCATCTCCTTTTGTTATTTGTGAATTTTAAGATGAGTGCAAGGAGGCATTTAGTACATGGAAGCCCTCAAGTGGAATAATTTTAGTTTGCTAGGTGTTAGTAATGTTTACAACAAGGATGTCACCCTAGAGACTGCCCGAAAGCACAGAATGCTCCCAGCATTCCGTGCTCCCAGCATTCTGTGCATTCGGGCAGTCTCTACTGCTCATGACAGCTTCTGACAAACATTCTAGCAAATTATTATATAGGATAAAAAAAAATTTACACAAAAAAGAAAAGATATTTGCATTATGAAGATCGGCACTCAAAGGACTTGGACTTTGCAGAACAGTGAGATTAATTTATTGCTGCAGGGAAAAGGGGATCCGTAGGTGGTTGCGAATAAAGAAAGTAATTTTTTTTAGAATATGGTCAACATCTTGTCTTTAACATGAGCATGTACCAAGACTTGATGACGGCTTATGTTAGAGCTAAAACATTGATAATGTTCTCATTAATCCACTTTCTTTTTTTCACAGCTTTCTAAGAAGGCTATTCAGTTTTTCTTTGGCTTCTGCTAATCAGTTTTTAGAATGCTATTCAGCTATTCAGTTTTTATTTGATCACCCATGCCTTTGATTTTCAAATGTTTAATAGAGCGAGAGGGAGAAAGCAAGAAAGGGGTAAGAATGAGAGAATCTACTTGCTAGCTTAACTAGAACTTGAGAAGAATTCATAAAAAATTAGTGGTGACCTGTAGAACGCTTCTTAGCTTTTGCAATCAAATCACAGTTCTGCCATTCCTGCTTCTTGATACTGGGTCAATCAGCAGAACAGAATTTAACAGCTTTGCCTCCCAAAAGATTCTGCAGCAGCTGCTGGCTTTTCTATGACAGATTCCTAAGTAGACACATAGTCTCCCTTGGTGGCCTAAAACACTACATTCTCACAAGCCTATGGGGAAGTTGCTGCCCAGTGATCTCCAGTCTTGAACTGTGAATATGCTCGGGACACATTAGGTGAATGCTGTAAAAATGTGATCTGCTTCTATTAGAATTAAAGCTGCTTGTGTGATGCTTGCAATGAGTTTATTCAGCCTTGGGGTGTTCTTAACCTTGGGTAAAAAGGACTGTACTAGGAAAACTGTTTGACAGTTTTGCAGTCATCTGCCTACAGTCCTAAGGCAAGACAGAACACAGCACCAGAATTATCAAAGGGAAACAGGCGCCTGTGAAATGAGATCAATCTGGTGCAGTAATTTCATATTATTATTGATGCAAACAGGAGACTCGGATAATCTGCTGCTCCCTGTAGGCTCAGTACACATACACCCCCTCACTGATGCCCCTAATCCTGGATAACTTATAATAGGATCCATACCTGGGACATGTTAAGAGAGGGCACCATGCTGAGACTCAAGGAGTATTCTGCAGCTGCTGGCAGGATATCTTGAGATCACTAAGTGTACATCCAAATTGGATACAGACTGTGACCATAACACCCACAAGCGCCTTGCTGGAAGCAACCCATTCAAACCCCAAGCGTGACAGCCTTGCATCCACGTTTATATATTCCATTCCCACTTCTACTTAACTATTTGTATGTGGGCCATATACACAAAGAGAAGATTCATTCTGGACTTAACTAACTGCACCATAGGGATTGATAAAAATCCAAGGCTTTTAACGTTTTGAGTGCCAGGGAGGAATCCAATGGGTTAAAAATGCAATGTACTGGTTAGGTTACCTCCCTGGCAATCACAGGGTTAATCCCTAGAATACATGGGAGGACTCTCAGATTCAAGACCTCACTTGCTCACAAAGGGTTAAAAGACATATTTAAATGAATGGAAATTCTTATTTGTTCCCTTACGGTTCAGTTGGTTTGTTCCAGAATTGCACCTAAGCGTAATAGTGAAACTTTTATGAACGTTCGGAAAATATGTCTGTTCTGATCCATTTCAGCTCCAGAATCACTGTTGGTTTCCGTACAATTGGAAACATATCAAACAAATTGCAAACTGGTTTGTAATAAAACACCTTATCTGGAAAATATGCCAGCACAGCTCCTATGGTATTGTCCTCCAATTCACAGGACTGCACTTTGGGTTATCCACTAGATGAATGTGTGAATACTCTAGTGCACACTGGGGCACTATTAAAGCTTTGAGTGCCAGAGGGGCTTCCAACTCATTGCGGAGCAATGAGTTGGATACCCCTCTTGCATTCAAAGGTTTAAGACTTTATTGCCAGCAAGTGTCCAACACCTCCCCGCTAGCATGCACACAAAATGGAGTAAAATTACACCAACTTCCCCTGATCCATGTTCAGTATATAACACTAACCCTTCGATTGCCAGTGAGACATCCAATGCATTGCGTTACCACTCTGGCACTCAAAGAGTAAAACAGGAAAAACCCTGAAACATCAGTCCCTTTCCTCACTGCATTCACCTTGGCACAAGCAGCTTTAAAGGGATAGTAATACTTAAAATGTAAAAAAAAATATGTTGTAGGGTTTATCCCCCTGAGTAAAACAAGAGTACTCCCTCTGTTGAAAGGTGTTTCATTCAAAAGTTATTAATTTTCAAAGTTGAATTTTTTAGGTGCAATATCACAGTGGCCTGAAATTGTGCAGTGGCGCTGTTGCTACACGATCCTATGGACAGCTCTGGTCAGTTGACCATAAATCTCCATAGGATGGTGTAGCAACAGCGCCACTGTACAATTTCAGGCCACTGTGATATTGCACCTAAAAAAAATCAACTTTGAAAATTAATAACTTTTGAATGAAACACCTTTCAGCAGTGGGAGTGCCCTTGTTTTACTCAGGGGGATAAACTCTACAACATATTTTTTTTTACATTTTAAGTATTACTATCCCTTTAAGGGGAGAATTTTCAACATAAATATCTTAGTAAATAGACACAAGCCTGGTGTAGGACTAAGAAATCGGTTCTGGCATTTATTATAGCATGGAATCATATTATTATTTTATTGTATTATCCCTCTATACTTTAAAACGGGCCTTTTATAATCTTACTGTATATTTTAGTAAACATTTTTCTGTCAAATCTATAGTTTTTGAGAAAGTATCTCACATTGGTTGCACAGCGTGACACCTTAGAGTAATTCCCTGCAAAATATGCTAATTACTTCTCCCCTAGGCCGTCCAGGGAGACAAATTACGTGATTTGCCTCAAAGGGGTGGGGCTTAATCATGACTGAGGGCGTGGCTACACAAAGTTGTAAAACAATAGGCAATAGGCTGGGGAAGGAGGAGAAATGCTCAGCTAAGAATTTTTTTTTTTTTAGTTATTCCGGAGTCCCCGAATGGCATCCAGCAGCGCAGGGACCCGGACTCCCAGGACGTACATGTACATCCTCTATCACTAAGTGACAGTTTTTGCAAGACGTACATATAAGTCCATTGTCAGGAAGTGGTTAAAAAAACTGCTCACACCCCAGAGAATCAGACTCTGCCCCAGAGACCCAGTAATGCAGAGTCAAAACCGTAGTCTCCGGGGCAAACCCAGAGAATTCCCAACTATGTAGATCAGGAATGGCGAACCCGGCTACCAACAGTGCATGTTTTCAGAATATCCCGGATGGAGCACATGTTGCGCCATTAGTGGCTCAGTCACTTTAACTGGTCTACCTGTGTCCATTCAGATATATACTATAACATGCACTGTTGGGAGCTCCTGAGGACCTTGCTCTAGCACAGTTTGTGGTAATAATGACTGAGCCACATCAGCTAATTAGCATAAAGTGCCATACAATGCCACCAACAAATATTGGTTAATTTTGCTAAAATGATCTATATTACAAACAAATAGCTAGTGCAGCATATTTCCAATTTTTACTTCCCTTTGAAAGAGATAGTAATGTTTCACAAAATAAGCAGCTCATATTAATCTTCATAGTATTTGGGCCATGGAGAGTGTTATTTCAATACTGTCCAAGTTGTAGTTACAGAGTAATTGAATGATAAAGTATCCCCCTCCCACCCCTTTTACTGATATAACACTGCTCACCTCAGAGAAGCAAGGCTGTCCGGATGGATCGCAGAGAGGGTCAATCTTCAGTGAACGTAAGGAAAAACCTGAAAAACCTGTCAAGGGTTTTCCTTAAGCTCACAGTAAGAGGATTGTCCCCTGCTGTGATCCGTCTGGTCCCAGGACCAGATTCAGTTTACAATCTGATAAAGACTAGATACCCTTTTGAGCCATTTAAGACTATTGAAGTCGAGTTTGTTATGCGGGGGTGTGATCTAGATACAGACTTCAACAGGGAAAATTACAGTAAAATCTCAGGTGTAATAGGCACGTGTAAATTATACCCAAGATTTTAGGGGGAAAAAATATATATTTATTTCTCTTCCCCCCATGCCTCCACCAACTGCAATCTGCTCCGAGCTTGCCCTCCTGCTCCTTACCCTCTCCAATGCCATCTGTGATAGCTTCAAAGTGGGATGCATGTTTTCATTTGTTGCACGCTTCCAGCAATGCCCTGTGAGGACCTTTTAATTTAAGCCAATGGTAATGCCCTTTGAGGAATACCAAAGATCCAATGTGCAGAGATCTGTGCAGGGCAAGCTGGGAGCGGATTGCGGTGGGTGGAGGGAGGTTTATCAGAGCCCCAAAAACAAATATATATTTGTGAGTAGAAGGGTAAAACAAGGGTGGTTATTATACATAGGCACTCTTGTTTTCCCCTAAAATCTTGGGTATAATTTATACCTGCCTACTATACTTGAGATTTTAGAATACTTTTCCCTGTTGAAGTCTGTCTCTAGTTCATACCTCCTCATAACAAACTCGACTTCAATAGTCTTAAATGGCTCAAAAGGGTAACTAGTCTTTATCAGATCGTAAACTGAAACACTTACCATAGACTACATAAGAGAGAAAATACACAAAAATAATCTATTTTGATGTACCTGTCTGCTATATGAAGAACACCTACCTAGGTAAGTAATTCAACTAAATAACATAAGAGCTGCTCTTTAGGTATAGGTCCCCTTAAAGGTAAAGTAACATAATCACCTTATCCACTTACCTTACTATCACTAGAAAACCCCCAATGTCCCTGTGAATTTTGCTCTTGGACCTTGGTTCAGGTGTTAACATCTTCAGTCAGCCCTGGATGTCATGTTCATGGACGCAGGCATGACATTTGCTAATAGACCCACAGGACACAAACTCCTCCCATTGCACATCGTCATTTACCCCATAAACATAGCTGTAAAATCTCTAGATTTCCCTGTGAGACTCCGATTTTGGCTTCTAATTACCGGGTCTCCAGTGTCTTTCCAGTGTGTTCCTCCCATTCCCCACCCACTTCTACTCCTTCCCCAGCCTATTCCTCCATTTTAGTGTATATTTCTGAAGCTCTGCACCAATTCATGAGTAAGTCCTGCCCCTTTTCTGACACAAATCGCATCACTGATCTCACCCAGCAGTACCAGTGGACACCCCTCCAGGGAGTCCACAAAGCAAAGTTCCCAGGTATGCCCATAAAACAATCAGAAGGGTGTGCAATGCCTTTCTTCTCACCCTGCTGGTCCATTCAAGGTTATTATACATGATCCTGTACATGCTGTAGCTTTTGCCTGTACTCATGTACATTACACATTCAGGCTGATATACCAATTAGGATTGTAGCAATACTGGGGCAAACTAACTGGTCACTAGGGGACACATGAAAACCACATTGATTTAAATAAGGTTTGTAACTGGAAAGTTCTCCAATACATTGCTCCAGAATACACCAGAGACCTCCCTATCAAACAAAGGGTTTAACCCACTGAGTGCCAGATATGTGTCCAACGCATTTCAGTGCAATGTGTCAGATATTCCTCTGGCACTCAGAGGGTTAAAACATGATTTAAATCAATGGCGATTATTTGTCCTCTATGGTGCAGTTGATTTTCCCTATAAAATCCAGTTCATCTTAATACATCATCCTCTTGTTTGTGTTAGAGGTAATGTGATAAATATGACCAGGATTAGGGACAAATTAGCTGCAGTATTATGTTTATTTTTTATTATGGTTTTTTTTTTAGTAAAGATAATATACTAATTGTTAACAGAAGCAAATTTCTCAAGCAGCTGTATAATTAACCCTCTGAATGCCATAGGGGTATGCAATGAATTTCCGTTGCAGCACATGCTCACCTCTTTGGCACTCTAATGGTTAAAATTTCACTATACAGTTACAGCACCAATCCATGCTAATAAAGACTGGGAAAATGTACAAGTCAGACAGCGCTGCTCATTTGGTGTTAGCTTCAACCTCCTGAACATCAAGGTATGCACTGCAGCATATGAGCACTTTACTGAATACCAGTGCACACACACACTATGCTATTGTTAACATTTTAATTCCAGCAAGGCCTGCCTACCTCCCCTATAGCATTCACAGTGAAACAGAGTTATAGTAATACCATTTCCTTAGTGCCTTATCTAGAACACTGTGTTAACCCGCTTAAAGGGATAGTAATGTTTCACAAAAAAATCAGCTGCAATTAATCTTCATAGTACTTAGGCCATGGAGAGTGCTATTTCAATACTGTCAGAGTTGTAGCTCAAGAGTAATTGAATGATAAAGCATCCTCCTGCCCCGTTTACTGATGTAACACTGATCACCTCAGAGCAGCAAGACTGTCCGGATGGATCACAGAGGGGACAATCTTCAGTGAGCATAAGAAAAAACCTGAAAAACCTGTCAAGGGTAGAGTGACCACATTTTCATTCTGCCATTCAGGGACACTGCCAAGATGAGAGAAGCAGGATATGTGTCCTCAGCTCTAGGGCAGCTATAGAGGAGGGGATATTATACATCACTGGACATCGGGGTGCAACCTGCTTTTTGTCTGGCACATCACAGAGTTCTAAATACTGCTGTGACAGAAAGTGATGCCTATTTTAGGCTACACGTAAATGTACTTCATGCCCAAAGCCTTAGACTAGCATTTCACTACAACATAATTGCACACCAGCTACTGTTTGATGTCAGGATCACAGGGCTGATGCAAGGATTTTTGCCACCCTAGGCAAAACCTCAATTTGCCACCCCCTGGCTCTGCCCCTTGTGTCCCTCCCCTTTATGCCCCATCCCTGTATGTGTATAAGTATCAATGTGTGTATTCCCTATACATGTGTAAGTGTCAATGTATGTGTGTTCCCTGTATGTGTACAAGTGCCATTGTCAATTTGTGTGTTCTCTATATGTGTATATGTGTCAGCGTGTATTTGTGTGTGTTTCTCTGTATGTGTATCAGTGTGTCATTGCATGTGTTCCCTATATGTGTATGTGTGTGTGTGTGAGTCTCTATAGCAGTGTCAGTGTGTGTGTTTGTCTATATATAAGTGTGTCAATGTGTATGCTTGTCTATATGTGTATCAGTGTTTCAGTGTTTGTGCTTATCTCTATGTGTAACACTGTGTTAGTTAATGTGTTTGACTCTTGATCCCCCTCTTGACTGTTGATCCCCCCCCTTTGAATCTCTCCCCCATTTGACTCTTGATCCCCCTCTTAACTGTTGATCCCTACTTTGACTCTCTCTCCCCCACTTTTGATCTCTCCCCCCTTTTGACTCTTTCTCCCTCTTGACCCCCCATTCTGACTTCATCCACCCTTTTGACTTTCTCCACCTTCTAATCTTGATTGATCCTCGTTCCCCCCTCTTGATGCTCCCCTTGCCTTATTTTCCCCCACTTACCTCTTTATGTGAGGAGGAAGGGAGTGGATCACTGGTGAAGACCTCCTGACCTGAAGGCCTGCAGTGTCTTGAGTCCTCCATGATGTCTCCACTCCTCGCTGTCTCTTTTCCCCCCACTGCCTGCATTGACAGCAGTCGGGACCATGTAATACGCGGCGATAGAGACATTATGCATGCTGGGAGTTTCTTCATCTTTCTGGACGCCACTTTCAAACTTGTTCTGAGGACAGTGCAAGTTTAAAAGTGGCATCCAGACTAATGAAGAAACACCCAGTATGCAAAGTGTCAGCGTAGCTGCTTGTGACATGGTCCTAGCTGCTGTCACTGTCAAAGTACTAGGCTGGCCAACATTTTCTGGTCTGGTGAGCGGGGGAGGCAGGCATTCTGGCAGGGCAATGCTGGTGCTGCCCCCCAAGAAGATGTGCGCCCTAGGCCAGCGCCTACCTCGCCTATAGGTGGCGCTGGCCCTGCAGGATCAAGGCTCAGATCTGTCTCTAGTCTTTAGATCTCTGTCTGAAGGCCATTTTCTTGTAGCCCAGCAGAGGCCTCACTTTCTGTCACAGTAGGCAATGGGCAGTGCTATGCTGTGGAGTCTTAATTCTGGGACTTTGTATTGTCCCTGAAGGGGGCTGTATGGACATGGGACACGTGTAGAATCAGGGACTGTCCTGGGCAATCGGGGACATGTGGTCACCCTAGCCAAGGGGGGCAGGGTTTTCCTTATACTCATAGTAAGAAGATTGTCCCTTGCTGTGAGCTGTCTGGTCCAAGGACCAGATTCCTCATCTGAGGGGAGGCGGCTTACACTAGGTGAAAGGGGAGGAAGGGGGAAACTTTATCATTCAATTACTCTTGAACCAGAACTCTGACATGGTCCAAATACTATGAAGATTAATCGAAGCTGATTTTTTTGTGAAACATTATATCCCTTTTAGTACCAGAGGGGTACAAAACACATTGCCCCCAACCCCCTTAAAGGGTTAAAAAAAGCTTTAGAGAAATGGAACTACCCAAAATCCCATAAACGTCCAGGACTGAACATTGGCCTCCCCTTGGCACAAGTGAAGTTAAGGGGAGAATTATGGGTGTAAATAAGTTGTAAATTTGGCTCCAAGCAGGGGTAACACTGTTGAATCAACTACAGAGCCTGGTTTGGAGCTGAACCATATTAGTACCCCACCGCCATATTGTTTACATTTTTTTAATTGCTCTCACTTCTGCTCTGAAATTGCAGCATGGTGTGCATCTTGCGGTTACAGCTGCAGTCTGGGTCTAGCAACAGCCTGAGAGCCACTGAATGACTACTGCTACATCACATAACACATTTATTGATCCTAAGAAACATGTCATGATTGATGTAGTAAGAAGAAATGGCATTATTCTGAGACAAACCAAGTATACTTGAGGGGACACTAATATTAGCTATTCTCATGATGAGGCCTCCAAAGCATGCAGACCTCTCTGTTGTTCAAGGGGCTAAATGTCCCATTTAAGTCAATACAGTGTTTTATTTGTCCACTATGGTGAAGTTGGTGTGCAACAGAGTTGCCTCCTTTCATCTTAGTGTAAAGTCTTCATTATTTTGGAAGACAACTAATGGATTTGTTGTAAGGCTCATTCATGTGATCTGAATCTGCCGTATTATCATAATTACAGAAGAGAAACCTTCCACAATCGTATCCACTGCATAATACATAGGAGGACAACCTGAGGTCCTCCAGCTGTTGAGGCCAACAATTCCCACCATCCCCAGAAATGGCTAAAGATGATGGGAGTTGTTGTTCATAAAATCTGGAATGCCCCAAGAGGTCCATCCCCTGGCATAATCCATCAGATCATCTGGAATACTCCAAAAACCATAAATAATTCAGCATAAATCCTTTGGGCAATATTGATGTAAATTGCATTAATTTGTTTTATGAATCTAGAGGTGTGGTCAGATACCTTTGCCTTTCATCAATCTATGCTCATGCATAATGATGCAAATTGCATAATCTGTTTTCATATGAAAAGTGCAAAGATGTAATTTGCATTAATCAAGCAAAATCGGTCTGGGTGCAAAACATTCATGGATGATCTGAGTTTTGCTTCATTTTTTAGCCTTCATTTAGATATTAAAGGGATAGTAATGTTTTACAGTAAACGCAGCTCCAATTAATCCTCCATGTATTTGGGCCATGGAGAGTGTTATTTCAATACTGTCAGAGTTGTAGTTCGAGAGTAATTGAATGATAAAGTATCCCCCTCCCACCCCTTTTACCTAGTGTAAGCCACCTCTCCTCAGATGTGGAATCTGGTCTTAAGACCAGACAGCTCACAGCAAGGGACAATCTTCTCATTGTGAGAAAAATGAAAACCCTGCACCCTTGACAGGTTTTTCCCTTATGTTAATTGAAGATTGGCCCTCTCTGCAAGCCATCTGGACACCGCCTTGCTGCTCTGAGCTGAGCAGTGTTACATCAGTAAAAGGGGCAGGAGGGAGACACTTTATCATTCAGTTACTCTTGAACTACAACTCTGACAGTATTGGCCCAAATACTATGAAGATTAATTGGAGCTGCTTTTATTTTGAAAAACTACTATCCCTTTAAATGAAGAAAGAAAGAAAATATTCAGAACATAGAAGGGGCAGGATTGAGGATAATATATGTGGAACCTCACAGTGATAAATAAAGATAATACCCCTCCTCCATTATAATATTAAAATGGATTATCAAATAAATATGGTTTGTACTAGTGAAAAAATATTGGGGCCAAAAAGAAGGCTGACATTTATCAATCTAGATAAGAACAGCATATCAGATACACTGCTCTTCATCACATCATTGCTGCACTCACTGATGGATACGTTTGAGTCTTCATCATTGATCAATTGCATTTCCCTGCATTGAGTATGCAATTAAGTGAAATACAATGAAAATCAGCAGAAACTGCAATCATTCTGGAGACACACACACATACACATACAGCATATGTCCTTTTTCCACAGGATTCTATGGAATCACCCATCCTGAAGCTGGGGATGGTATTGAAAGATATGATTTTCTGTCTCTTACTGATGAATGAGCGAGGGCCAGATACAATCAGACCACTGGAAATAGGATAATGTCTAATGCGCTAGTAAATCCTGTGATTTCCTTGCGCATTTAACAATGTATGGATTTATTAATGTTGGCCTTATCACATCCACATGGCCAAGAAAATCTGCCTTACAACCATTATATTAAAGGGTCAGTTATGTCCACTAAAAAATATTTAGCGTAGGTAGAGGTTGAAAAAAGAGACTAATTGCCACAAACCCTATCTCTCAAACCGCTATAGTTTGAGAGATATAGGGATTCAAAGTTCCCCCTCCCTCCCCTTCTCCTGATATCAGGGTCTAGCTGACAGTAGGAGATCCCGGTCCGGGGACCAGCAGGCGGCTCTGCAGCAGAGCCGTAATCGCATTACTTAAAAAGAATTAATTCATTGGAAATGTCTACAAAGTGGTTTGCAAACATATTTTGTAGACCTTTCCAATGAATGAATTCTTTTTAAGTAAAGCGATTTTGGCTCTGCTGCAGAGCCTCCTCTAGTCATAGGACTCGATTCTCCTGCTGTCAGCTTTTCAGCTGACATCAGGAGAAGGGGAGGGAGGGGGGAGATTTGAATCCCTATATATATCTCAAACCATAGCGGTTTGAGAGGTAGTATCACGGTGCCCGTGCTATGCTGGTGACATTCTGTCAGTTTTGCTTCCTGCTGACGCTTATTGGCTGAAGTGGCTTTGTCCCGCCCAGTATTTGTCCTTAAATACTGGACCTTGTCACTTCTCCGGTGCCCTTTCGTGGTGTTTCTGTTACCAGAGCTTGTTCCAGTTCTCGTGCGATCTTTGTGTACCGACTCGGACTGCCTGACTACTCTGCTGTATCCGTTCCTGCTCTGTGTACCAACCTGGCCTGGCTGACGTTCCTGCTCTGTGTACCGACTCGGATTGGCTGACGTTCCTGCTCTGTGTACCGACCCAGCCTGGCTGACGTTCCTGCTCTGTGCACCGACTCGGATTGGCTGACGTTCCTGCTCCGTGTACCGACCCGGCCTGGCTGACGTTCCTGCTCTGTGTACCGACTCGGATTGGCTGACGTTCCTGCTCTGTGTACCGGCCCAGTTGGGCTCCATTGTCCGTATATCAAGTCCTGCCTGTGGCCCCATCTGGTCCTTGGTTTGGGGTTGTCATACGGGCTCCTCTCTGTCTCCGGACAGAGACACTGTTGCCTCATTGTCATTCTTAGCAGTCTAGTCTCGGTAATTGGTCTGTTTCGCGCGGACGACATTCCGGTGTGTGTCATCCATCTGTGCACCACGGTACACTTGACCATTTTTCCTGCCATAAAGCTGAGGTTGGTCTTAGTCTGGGTGCCTCAGGCTGTTCTTTCTATCGGGCAGTCGACATTGGTCTGAGCGTTCGTTAACACCTTTGGGGAAGGCGCCATATTCCACCATCTTTCTATCAGTGCAGTCTCCGTTGGGGGCCCTTCCAGGCATACAGTCGCAGTCCTCCGTTACTGCTACGGCAGTCTATAAGCTAGTCCTGGGCCTCTGTTTACTTCTGTGTCATTACTCGCTATTTGTGCACTCTCTGCAGAGTGAGAGTCTTAAGGGCCTCGCGCTATTAGGGCCTGTCAGTCTTCCTGGCCTAATAGTAACCCATTCATTGCTGCCTTGTTTGAGTATCACACAAACTTTACCTGACCTGTGTCAGTATATTGTTGTTGCTGAATTGTACATATACTGGACCTGTGTGGGTATTTATTACTGTAACCTGTCCTGTGTCAGTACTATATTGTGTATATATATTACTGGACCCGTGAGGGTTATTGTTATTCTGAGTCTGTTCAATAAAACTGTGTTTTACCTAACCTACTGTGTCTGAGTGTCAAATAAAACCGTTACAGATAGGGTTTGTGGCAATTAGTTTTTTTTTTTCAACCTCTGCCTAACTCTAAACATTTTTTAGGGGACATCACTGTCCCTTTAAATCTTTTAAGAGCCATACACCTAGATGAGCCACCAGATCATCGAAGACCAAATTATATTAATCTTCATTTCCACAACAGGACTATTGACTAATGACTATGAACAAAGAAAAAGGTCGGTTGAAACATTTATTACAGGTTAACAAAATAATCTTGCCTTTAAAAATACCTTGCAAGATTGTATATTTAAAAAATTAATTAACATAAATGTTTCTTTCACACATGTAACATTATCAAGGTGATGGTGAATTGGTTATATAGTCCATGCTCAAAGATATGCTGCTAGACTATTTTGCCTTTCAACAATCAAAGTTAATCAAGCTGAATCTTTATTGTGTTCATACAGTATAGATGCAGCAGGGCAGATCTGCACATCCTCCTGTGTGCCCACCAGCAGACCTTTCAAACGAGTTACATTGGAGGTTACTATGCTCATCACAAAGTGCAATGAATGGCCAACCGATGTGGGCATCAGCCAACAATATTCAGTTGATGCTCATGTGAGCCGGCCATCAGCCACATTGTGTGTACAAAGGGATTGCTGGGGAAAGACAAGAGAAGGTCAGTGAAAGAATACTGGTGGCATAAATATGAAATGTGATAAAGCCTTAAGGACCATACACGCAAAGATTTAGAGGAGCAATTTTTGCGCAAATCAGTTGCAGCATAAAGGACAAATTAAAAATCCTTTTGAGGTAAAATGGGTCTTTCAATACCTTGAATTTCTTTATTAACAACTAGTTGAAGAGCCTGTGTACACGGGCCACAGTGCCACCCAGCAACAGCAGTGGAGCAGTCATGCACAGTAGAGACTGCCCGCGCTGCGGCTGATACGAAGCGGGGTGCTCCAAACTGTCGTCCTTTCTGTGCACAGGTCTGAATTCGGAGCCCCACTCCATTGTCAGCCACGGTGCAGGCAGTCTGTAGTGCGCATGACTGCAGCGCGAGCAGCCGTCTCTACTTTGCATGATGGCTTCTGACAAACACACATTTAGCGAATTATTATATAGGATGCATTGGAAATCTCTCTAGCTTTAGGTGGGTTAAAAACCCCTTAAATCAGTGGGGATTTTGCAAATGTTTTATTTGTGCCCTTCGTTGAAGCTGGTTTGCCCTAGAATTGCTCCACTATCTTCGTGCATATAGCCATGGACAGTACTTGACAGAAAGATCAGAGCTTTGCAGTTCTTCTTCCCTCCAAATTCTTTGACTGAAAATAGAAATGGAAAAGTGAAGGCCTTCCAAAACTGAGTCTGTAGTTTTATCACTGATGAACTATGTCAAGTATCAGTATAACTACAGACATCAGAAAAAGTCATGTCAAGAGATTATTAAATGTATTTTTCCTGTATTATTGTAGCATGGAGGTTTTCTGCTAAAAATGAATCTTGTGCCAAGTTCACGTTAAACATATGTCATTGCATTATAGTGCACCTATCCATCACTCTGGACCTTTTGTGAATGCACCAAATCTGACAAGTACAACATTTTTCTGAGACAAGGCTCTCTAATCCTATTACTCATTCATCAGCCTGCAGATGATAGGAGAAACCGGATCGAACTCTGCCAAAAAGAGCAGCAAGGAGCTTTCCCTGGCCCTGTGATGCTCAGCTTAGCTAGGGCACAATAGGTGTGTAATTTAAGGTTTTTGTTAAGCTCAAATCCAATCACATACTTGAGTGGAGGATCATAGGCAAACACACGCGAAAGGAATGAGATAATTCCTGCCTCACACAACCACTGGAATCACTTCTTTGATTTGATCAGCCTTCCACTTGCAGACCTCTTTCTGCTTCTGGCCCTTTCTTGTATTGAAACGTTTCTTTAGCAGTCGCAGGAACGCCTCTCTGGGGTAGCGTGAAATGATCTGACTCTGTTGTGTGTTCATTATTCTTCCTGTAATCCTGATGAGACTTTTTTTTCCCCCAACTGAACCTCATCCCTTGCCTGTAGGATTTAATTTTTTCCACAACGTTGACTACGTCCAGAGATTTTTAAATAAGAATTATTTAGGGACATCGATCAAAGAGTTTTAACTCTTTCCATACAGGATAGTCTAAGGGAATGCACTCAGAAGATATGTGGTGTTATCCCCTCTGGTAATTAAACAGGTTAAAACAGCATTTTGATCTATCATCTAGACTACTCCTTTCAGGGACAGAACTACCATTAAGACAGCAGGTGCAAGAAACCAGAGTCCCAGTCAAATTTAGGGGCCAATTGAATCATGGAAATAGAGACTGCAAAGGATTTTTTTGTAGTCTATCTTGCAATAGGGACTTAAAATTACTCTTTACCGCTATATAAGTGGTTTTTAAATGTTTGTGTCATAGTAGCACACTTTCTGTTTGAATTGAAATCTCACTTGAACCCCAACAATAACATTTAAGCCCCTTGGATGCTACTGCATTGCTTTGCAATGTGTTGGAGACCTCTCAAGCATCCAGGGGTTTAAAGAGATAGTAACACTTAATATGAGAAAAAAATATATGTAGGGTTTACCCTCCAGCGTAAAACAAGTGTACGCCACTGCTGAATGCTGTTTTATTCAAAAGTTAATACAGCTCAGATGTGCATTTCTTAGATTCAGTATATCAATGGCCAAAAATTGTACAGTGGTATTTTTGTACACCATCCTATGGACAATTATGGTCAACTGACCAGAGATGTCCATATCAACAGCGCCACTGTAAACTTTCAGGCCACTGTGACACTGCATCTAAGGAATGTAGTTTAAGCTGCTATAACTTTTGAATAAAACACCACTCAGCAGTACACTTGTTTTACTCCGGGGGTAAATCCTACAGTCTATATTTTGTTACATATCAAGTGTTTCTCTCCCTTTAAGATAATATTAATATTAAATGTAGTCGAATGCCAGATGGTACCTATATATTATGTTAATTCCTGGGAACCTTATTGTCCCCAGCCCACAGAGTCAGATGATGGGTTTGAATAGAAATGTTGACATGATGCATAAACTTCATATTGTGGGTGGGATGAACCATGATGGGTGGAATAGGGAGGGGAAATAGCAGAGTTTCATCTAAAATAGGCAGAAAGCAAGCAGAATGGGCAGTGAAGCAGTGCAAAGCAATGCACTGGAAACATATCTGGTATTCAAGGGGTTAAACACCCCATTTCAACCCATTTATAGAATTTGAATCCATAATATGCAGCTTTTAGGATTATGCAGCTCTTAGGATTGAGGGCCACATGAGTAGACCTATGGACCTATTTGCCTTTTCCCTGCCCTCAGATAAACCAATGAATGCTTTACAGGCTTACTAGCGGAATCAGCCCTATAGATACTTGAGACATCTCCAGCACATTGCTTCTCAATGTACTGGCAACATCTCAAGAATCCATAGACTTAATAATCAGACTGAAACAGTTTCTGGCCAGAAAAGTGGGGGATTATGGCTTTGTCTCCAAGAGAATTTGCGCCCATGTCCCAGGCAGCTTACTTTTTGAACTTTCCACTGCCAGTCTATCAGTGTAGAAATCAGGAGGCCAGTGCAGACTGGTGAGAGGGTCTCTGATTCAGAAAGTCCCTTTGAACAAGTTTGGTGACTGGAGCTTGATAAATATGGAAACAGTTCACTAAGGCTCTATTGAATTGACATTGTATTAACCATATTCTACCATTATCCCATTACTAAACCTATACCTACATGTTTAAAGGAATAGTAATGTTTCACAATAAAAGCAGCTCCGATTAATCTTCATAGTATTTGGGCTGTGGAGAGCATTATTTTAATGCTGTCAGAGTTGTAGTTCAAGAGTAATTGAATGATAATGTATCCCCCTCCCGCCCCTTTTACTGATGTAACACTGCTCCCCTCAGAGCAGCAAGACTGTCCGGATGGATTGCAGAGAGGAACAATCTTCAGTGAGCATAAGGGAAAGCCTGAAAAAACTGTCAAAGAGACAGAGTTTTCCTTATTCTCACAGTAAGAAGATTGTCCGTTGCTGAGATCTGTCTGGTCCAGGAACCAGATTCCACATCTGAGAGTAGGAGGATTACACTAGGTAAAAGGGATGGGAAGGGGATATTTTATCATTCAATTACTCTTGAACTACAATTTGGACAATATTGAAATAACACTCTCCATGGTCCAAATACTATGAAGATTAATTGGAGCTGCTGCTTTTGTGAAACATTTCTATCCCTTTAAACTAGGAAGCTGGAGGGATGGGTATAAGTAAAAAGGGCAGAGGAGGGATGGATTCATGGAGCCTGATACACTAAGGAGAATTTGTTCTTCTGGCAATGTATTGGCTGCCTCTCTGGCATTTAAATGGTTAAATCAATGACAATTTTTGGAAAATTGAATTTGTCCCCTATGATGCCGTTGGCCTCTTCCAAACTTGCTCCACTTCTTCTTAATATATCAGCCTCATAGAATCCATGAGGGTGAATTGACATGAAGATTTAACCTTTGGAGTGCCAGAGAGGTCAGCAACACATTGTAAATCAATGAGCTGAACACCCCTCTGGCAGTCAAAGGGTTGGGCCTTGTTATAGACCTTACAAACCTCCAATTAGACCTGTAGTGGAAACAACAGTCCATGTGGTAAAAGCAAATTATGGGGCAAGCCACCTGAGCCAATGGAGCAATTCTGGGGCAAACCAATTGCACCGCAGGAACAAATCCAACTTCCCATTAATTTAAATGTGCCTTTGAATCACCTCCTTTGCAATGTGGTAGAGATCTCTCTAGCATTGGAGGGGTTAAACAACACATTTTGAATGAAGAGGAATTCAGGGAATGTTTATTTGTCCCCAAAGGTGAATTTGCATACCTAGTTACATAGTTACATAGTTACATAGTAATTTAGGTTGAAAAAAGACTTGCGTCCATCCAGTTCAACCCTTTTCCTATTCCTGTTTACCATCGCTGACCCAAAAGAAGGCATCTGACTTCAAATGGCAATCAGATTTCTCCCTGGATCAACAAGCCCTAACTAAATATTAATCCCAATACTAACGTGCATAGCCCTCTATATTATGCTCTTTTAAATAAGTATCCAGGCCCCTTTTAAAGGCATCTAATGTATTTGATAGCACCACCTCCTCCGGAAGTGCATTCCATACCTTTATTGTCCTTACTGTAAAGAAACCCTTCCGCTGTTGTAGACTAAATCTCCTTTCCTCAAGTCTAAGCGGGTGGCCCCTTGTCCTGTGTACTGTTCTGTTAATGAACAGGTCTTTTGAAAGCCCTTTATATGGGCCTTGAACATATTTATATAGTGTTATCATATCCCCTCTAAGACGCCGTTTCTCTAGTGTGTACAAGTTTAACTTTTCTAGCCTCTCTTCATAACTAAAACATTCCATTCCCCTTACTAGTTTTGTAGCCCTCCTCTGCACTCTCTCTAGTTCCATAATGTCCTTCTTCAGAAAGGGCGCCCAGAATTGAACAGCATATTCTAGGTGGGGTCTTACCATGGACCTGTAAAGAGGCATAATTATATCTTCCTCCCTTGAGTCAATACCCCTTTTAATACATGCCAATATCTTATTGGCCTTTGCAGCTGCCAGCTGGCACTGCATGCTACTGCAAAGTCTATTGTCTACCATTACTCCTAAATCCTTTTCATTAGTAGATTTCCCCAGAGAAACACCATTTAAACTATATGTTGCATTTTTATTATTATACCCAAAATGCATAACTTTACACTTGTCTATATTGAATCTCATTTGCCATTTGCCTGCCCAGTTACTCAATTTGTCCAAGTCCTCTTGTAATGAAGACACATCCAGTTCAGACTTTATTACCTTACTTAATTTTGTGTCATCGGCAAACACTGATACATGGCTTCCTATGCCCTCTGGGAGGTCATTAATAAACAAATTAAAAAGAAGAGGACCCAGGACAGATCCCTGAGGCACTCCACTTATCACGTTTATCCAACTGGAGAACTTGCCATTTACTACCACTCTTTGCATTCTATCTTTCAGCCAATTTCCAATCCACTCACAAACATTTTGCCCTAGTCCTATTTCATTCAATTTGTACAGTAACCTCTTGTGTGGAACCGTATCAAATGCCTTGGCAAAGTCTAAATAGATCACGTCAACCGCCTCTCCCTCATCTATATTATTACTTACTTTTTCATAAAATGCGATCAAGTTCGTTTGACAAGACCTATCTTTCACAAAGCCATGTTGGCTATTGCTAATGATATTCCTGTTCCAGCAGAATTCTTGAATATATTCCCTTAGCAACCTTTCAAACAGCTTCCCTACCACAGATGTCAAGCTTACGGGTCTGTAATTTCCTGGCTGGGACTTTGATCCCTTTTTAAATATGGGCACCACATCTGCTTTACGCCAATCCATGGGCACCATACCAGAAATAAAAGAATCCCTGAAAATCAGATATATCGGTCTGGCCAGGGTCTGGCTTAGCTCTTTAAGTACCCGTGGGTGTATACCATCTGGCCCCGGAGCTTTGTCTACCTTGACACCATTCAATTGTTTTAACACTTTTTCTTGTGTTAGCCAGTCCCATGCTTGCTGTGACTGTTCTGTAAAAGTAGTTTGAAGGTTCTTGTCCAATGGGTCTTCCTTGGTAAAAACAGAAGAAAAGAAATTATTTAAAATATCTGCCTTCTCTCTGTCACCTTTGACCATCTCACCCGTTTCAGCTAACAAGGACCCAACATTATCAGACTTTAATTTTTTGCCATTAATGTATTTAAATAATTTTTTGGGGTTGCTTTTGCTCTCCTTAGCAATATTTTTTTCATTCTCCAGTCTAGCTAATTTAATAGTCTTTTTACAGGTTTTGTTGACATTTTTGTATTCTGCAAATGCCTCTGCTGATCCCTCAGCTTTGTAATGTTTAAATGCCGCTTTCTTGTTATTTATTTCATGAATTACTTTACTGGTTAGCCACATTGGTTTCAATTTGCTTCTTTTGTATTTGTTTCCAACAGGGATAAATTTATATGTGTATTTTTGCAATGTTATTTTAAAGGCATTCCACTTACCTTCTGTGTTTTTTCCTGAAAATATTTTATCCCAGTCAACGAGACCAAGGGATGAATTAAACCTGCTAAAGTTGGCCTTTTTAAAATTCAGTGTTTTGGTGGAACTCATATCAACTTGTTTTTTTGAATTAATCTCAAACGATACCATGTTATGGTCACTATTCCCCAAGTGCTCCCTTACTTGGATGTTAGAGATAAGTTCTTCATGGTCAGTTATTACCAAATCCAGACATGCATTCCCTCTGGTTGAGGTCTGCACTAGTTGTGACAAAAAATTGTCGTTCAACAAGTTCAGAAACTTGCTGCTTTTAGCAGAGTTAGCTATTCCATTTTTCCAGTCTATTTCTGGATAATTAAAATCCCCCATAATTATAGTTCTCCCTATTTGGGAAGCCTTTTCTATTTGCATTAATAGCTGTGTTTCTTCAAGGTCACCAATGTTTGGTGGTTTATAACAAATACCCACTAATATTTTCTGGGCAGTTTTATCCCCAGTGACTATTTCAACCCACAGGGATTCCACATGTTCACTGCTGTCATCACATATATCTTCCCGCAATTGAGGCAATAATGCTGGTTTGATATACAGACAGACCCCACCACCTCTTTTGCTTGACCTATCTTTTCTAAATAACATGTAGCCCTCTAAATTGATTGCCCAATCATGTGTGTCATCCCACCATGTTTCTGTTATGCCTATCAAGTCATAGTTTTCAATTTCAGCTACCAGCTCCAGTTCCCCTATTTTACCAGTTAAACTTCTGGCATTTGCAAGCATACAATTTATGCCACTGCTGTGTTCTATTTGTGATTTAATTTTGTTGTGGCTTATAGTCTTCTCCCTATCATCTGTACTAACCCCGCCCCCAGATCCTCCCACCTGGTTATTAACTACATCGCCTTCCCTTTCTATACTATCTATCCCAGTATTTATTGGCCCCTCCCCCCCCCTCCTAGTTTAAAATCTCCTCCAACCGTCTAGTAATCCTCTCCCCAAGCACTTGAGACCCTCTTGCATTCAGGTGCAATCCATCCCTGCTATAGAGATTGTACCCCAAAGCAAAATCAGCCCAGTGCTCTAAAAACCCAATAGCCCTGGGATCTCTCCGAATCTTCCCCTTCAGTTTTAGTTTTTGGAGATGATTACCAGGTCTCTGAGGACAGGGGATGATTCTTCAGCTTCAGTGAGTTTCCTGTAACCCCGCCTATTTCCTGTCAATTCTACCTACTTCCACCCAGTTCCACCCACTCCCCACTCATTCTAATATACAATATCACCTTTTTTCTTCACCATTAAGCCCTGTCCATCCAATTAAGCCTCTCCCACTTTAGAACAAAATTTGCATCATTTAGACATGCCCTCTCCAAAGAAGAAAGTTATCAGGTATGTGTATTTGGTTTGTCCCAGAATTGCACTCCTTTGTGTTTATACCTGTTGGCTAATTGAGATGATGGCCTCTGCTTTTTCATATTGTTATTAGTGATGAGCGAGCGTGCTCGGCCGATGCTCGGATCGGCTCGAGCATCGCTCTGCTCGGCACATGGCGGTACTCGTCGAGTACCGCCATGTGCTCTCCCGCCATGTTCGGGTGGCGGGGATCTGTGCCGGAAGAGGCACAGATCCGAAGAAGCTCCGCTGGACCACCAGGGACTGGAGGTACGGGGGCATTGCGGAGATGAAGGGGGCATTGCGGAGATGAAGGGGGACATTGTGGAAGAGGGGCATAGACTCTATGCCCCTCTTCCACAATGTCCCCCTTCATCTCCGCTATGCCCGTCTTCCACAATGTGCCCCTTCATCTCCGCTATGCCCCTCTTCCACAATGTGCCCCTTCATCTCCGCTATGCCCCTCTTCCACAATGTCCCCCTTCATCTCCTCTATGGCATAGAGGAGATGAAGGGGGACATTGTGGAAGAGGGGCATAGCGGAGATGAAGGGGCACATTGTGGAAGAGGGGCATAGCGGAGATGAAGGGGCACATTGTGGAAGACGGGCATAGCGGAGCTGAAGGGGGACATTGCGGAGCTGAAGGGGGCATTCGGAGATGAAGGGGGCATAGCGGAGATGAAGGGGGCATTGACCAGGCACCCTCCCCTCATCAGAGCAGGGGGTGCCTGGTGTTGCCCCATTCATTTCAATGGGGCTCGGGTGCTCGGCCGAGCACTCGAGCCTCAGGGGGTGCTCGGTCAGAGCACCCGAGCACCCGAGCATCGGGGTGCTCGCTCAACACTAATTGTTATGCCTCATTTTTACTCATACCTGCTGTATTCAGTCTATTTTAAAGGAACACCTAAAATTGGTTGATTTAACTTTATATGTTATGTATTTACAGCAAGGGTATTTAAAGGGAAGGGGGGGGGGGAATGGCAACTTTAGAAGTGTTCATCTCTCAAACCATAAAGGTTTGAGAGATGATACTGGGGGCAATACATTTTTTTAAGTAGTACTTTGCTATAGGGATTAGTAATAGTTAAGTATTAGTATCCCTTTAAACATGAATAATTCATCAAAACTTGCCTTCAACCCCCTGAGTGCTAGAGGGGTAGCAATGCATTGGATACCTCTCGGGCACTCAAAGAGTTAAGGCATGTGTAAGCTGTAATACTTACAGAGCACTGATTTATTTTTGTCTGTACTGCTACTACTTACAGTTACATCACATTAGTACCCATTGCTCTTGAATTCTCTAAGGTGAGCAAATGTATCCAAATTAGCACTGAAATGGTTAAAATGGACTATTTATGAGGGGCTGTATTGAAATAACAGATGTCCCACATAACATTGGCCACTTTTAATTACTCAATTTTTCAGAAAAAATTACAGGGTGTCCATGGACAGAAGCTGATTCTCCAGTTTTGAGTAGCAATGTGCACTGTCCAACCCTTACCTCACTCCCACCTTGCTCCTCCCACATCTCTGCCCATTTAAGTAGTAACCCTGCTTCTCATCGCTCTGGATCATTAAGCCAGGCCTACATTATTACACAATAGGGTAATTTGGACATTCCTATCCTCAGCTCTGTGTGTTCCCCTCATCACTCTGATTAAGTACGTCTATAATATGACACGAATAGTGTCATGTGGACTGCCCTGTGTGTTTCTGCAGAGGACATGAGTTAAACATTTCCTAGGTGAGTATATAACCCTAGTTCATTTAGGTGTTTGTGGTCCTTTAAGTGTACTTACTGGGCCTTACAGAAGAAAAGAGGAGCAATCCTACCAATTGCAACTCAGAGGACAAGTTAAATATACTACTGATTTCAATGGTCCTTTAACCACTTGAAAGTTGATGCAGCTAGTTATCTCCAGAATTCCTCCACTTTTTTAACATAAGACCCCTAAATGCAAGTGTGAAGTATTATCTCTCTTTAGATAAATGTTTCTGATGTTATCAAGTATAATTTTCCAGATGTATTTTTATTTGTTTAACCCCTTCACATCTTTAGCATCCAAGGGGTTAAAATAATTGCACTAACTTAATCAGAAATGTTTTCTTATCATGTCTGGTAAGGTGCCAAGAGCAAAGAAGTTCTGAAAAAGAGTAGGCAGAAATCAAATGCTACAGTGTCATGGGCAGGTTTTGACTAGTATTCAGTCTAATACATTGCTCATGCTACTAACTGACATATGTTTACTTTCCCACCAGCTAAAGGCCTTTTGCTGGCATCTAAAAGTGTGTGGGTTAATCTTATATGTACTGTAATGGTTAATCATGTCTAATCTTACTTTCCCAAACTGTATTGTGACTAGTGATGAGGGAAATATTAGCAGTTTCTTTTGCTGATCGATTTGTGGGATCTGGGAAAAACTATGGATCTGTCTTAATCGATCTGGAAAAACTTGCATAGGGATAGAGGGAAGGAAGAAAAGGATGAGGGAGAGATGGAGGAGCATGGGATAAGGAGCCTGGGAGAATATGAGGTGGGGAAAAGCAGACGGTAATGGAGGCAAAGGAAGTGTGCTCAAGCTGTTGAAGGGTGTGGAGTAGGCCAAAGGAGATTAATTGTGGAACAGGATGGAGGACATAAAGGCAGAGCAGAGGGGACTGAAGGGAGTGGAATGCACTGGAGAAGATGCAAGGAGGAGAGTGAGGGAAGAGATGGAAGGGGGGGAAAGGGCCTGAGGAGAAAGAAGTGAGAGGAAAAGGCCAGAGGGGAAGGAAGGGAGGGGAGTGGCCTTGGGTAGGTGGAAAGAGGGGGAAAAAGCACTGGAGAAGGAACAGGAGGAAGCCTGAGTTGAATAGGAAGACACAACTGATTGAGACAGGGAGATATGTAGACTTCCTTGATCATGTGACTTCACTGGACCAGAACATTTTATGGATGATGATATCTCATGGTAAGGGACCAACGTTTTTTTAATAAAACAAAACCAATCTCATGTTTCTCAATACTTTTTTTGGGTTTAACAAAACAGCCTTTCCAAATGAAGAACAAACTTACAGATTTATTTCTCTCATCTTTAGCTGTGTCTGGTTCTTTTAAAAAGGTGCAGTGTGGAGTAAGGCTGCCCACCCACCCTGTTTGTGGTGCGGTTGTCAGTGGTCCTTGGAGGTGGTGTCCTTGCCCTGTATTCGGTATGTTGAGTGGTGGCAAAATAATTCAGGATGGATCCTTAGGGAGGTAACCCTAGGGAGGTTGACACTGGGCATATGCTGCGGGTGGTTACTTTACCCAATTGCAGCTGGCTGGGTCTGGTACAATTGGGGTAACTGGTTATTGGCACTTTAAGTGGGACAATGGTTTGCTTTAAGCATGAGCCCATTTTGTTTTTGGCCATACTGACGAAATAGAAAATGTTAAACTTGGAATGGGTGTTATGGGCAAGGAATATGCTGATAATATGTTGATAATAATGGTTGATATGTGTTATATATGCTAAATAGTGTTCAATAAACTGGCCTGTTCATGCCCATTCACTTGTTGGTGTGTTTTATTCCTGGTACCCTTACCCTTCTGTAAGAACTATTGCATATTTAATAAAGGAATCCCTTACTCCAGTTCCTGATGGAGCAGTAAGAGGAACTTCGAAAAGCCTAGACCTCAGAGATTAGTGGCACAGTTTAACATCACTGTGAAGGACTGGAAGTATGGAGATACCAAGGATGCCATAACCAGCAGGTGGCCGGATGAAATACTGGAAATTTGATCTTCTTATGAGCAAGGTTCCCTTTTCCTTCTGGTAGGTATATTGTGAGACTGTGGGTTTAAATTGAGACATCCGGATACCATTTTTCAAGACGAGTTGTGAAACTGTACTGTTTAAATATGGGTTATTCACCAGTTCAAGTAAGTTCAATATGTAGTGATGGTTTACTATTGTTATGAGCCTGCATAGCTCCTTATTCTCCTGTAAGTGCACTCACAGAACATATCCATATGTTATTATAAGGTTGTGTCTGCTGCATTCATTTATCCTGGAGAGCGTACCGGCATTTAATCCTAATACTCATTATTGGGTGCTATACCAGAGAGTAGTAGGCTATTAGTCTTCCATAGATTGTACTTTTTCAATTTTTTTCTGATTGTATTTATTTTTTGGATCTAGTTTTATTTTTTCATTTTTATTGCCAGAATTTATAAATGGATTTTTGAGCATCTTGTTACCTCAAGGTTAAGGGATAGGCTTTTAGGAATTTGTCATCTATTTCTATATGTATTCTTTTGGATTATTCTGTAGTTTATTAGCTAGATTTATATCATGCGGTCCATTCCCTTGTAGATATATTGAATTTATAATTTGTTTTTTCTAGTCTTAACCCATTTCCTTTTTTGATTTCTATGTACAAAATATTGTTCATATCATACCATACCACTTAGACAAGTTTTTTGTGCTGTTCCTGTTTGTTGTTTTTCTGTCAGAGACTATATCCATACTTGCTGTATCCAGGAGAATGGGACTAGCAACAGAGTCATTGGGTGTGTTGTAAGGTAGATCAGCTGACCAACTTTGTATGCTGAGACTCTTTCTTTTCATCTACACCATCATCTACATCAGATATTGTCATTTCATTCTCATATTTCATCAACTACTGGTGACTGTCATCATAGGAGTGCGCACAGGGTGTGCCAGGTGTGCCTAGGCACACCCTAATCGGCCCTGTGCGCACCGACTTTTCAGAAGTTAAATGGACGTTTCTGCATATTAATGCGGCTGCGGCACCGGCTTAATACCTTAAACGCTTACCACAGCTATCTGCTGCTGACTGCTGTGCTCGGGGAGACCAAAGGGGGCGGGAAAAGCACTCAGGCTCAAACGCTGCAAAAGCCAGCATGAGCCTTCCCTCCTTTGTTGCGGCGCTGAGAGGAAGTGATGTCACTTCCTTTCAGCGCTCGTTACATTGGGGGAAGGTGTCAGGGAGCGAACAGCGGGTGAGGAGGCTGCAGGCACTGGCACTGACTTGGCTGTGAGACAGAATGTTTAATGTGTGTGCGTGTGAAAGATAACTTACACCTAATCATTTATTTAGCAAACACATACATATATATATATATATATATATATATATATATATATATATATACACACACACATGTGCGCGCGCACGTGTGTGTTTGTGTTTTTGGGTGCACACCCTAATGCAATTGGCTGCGCACTCCTATGACTGTCATTGACTGTTTTGATCAAAATCTTCATATTTTAACTAAATTTTGAGCATGGACTACCAATTTTAAGATATCATACATATTTTTCATTGTACTGTATTGCAATATCTTAGGTACATGGTGGTCTGATTAGATAGGAAAGTAGAGAGCTTTTCTCATAAATTTGGAGTTTCCTGTCTCTATTTTTAGTCATTAAAGTTGTATCATAGTTGCTAGAGCACCTGTTAAAGGCCCTCAACCTCATATATTCTACAACTGGCCTGAATGGAAACCTGGGATTCCTACAGACTGCAAGCAATTATCTAGAGAAATTGTATGAATGCATGTATATCTTTATTTCTATGGCACCACACAGTGTATGCAGCACCTTACAATAGTAGTAGGGTACAATAAATAAATGGTGATCAATAAGTGTCACAGTCATAGAAACAATACTACAGAGTTCCCTGCCTCAAGGAGCTTACAGTCTAAATGGGATGTATGTAATGGAATACAGTGGAAAAGGGCTGGGCTGACACATAGTGTATGTGCGTTTTTTTTACTACCAGTGGACAGTGGAACAAGGCTGTCGTGTCAGAGAGTGTAGGTGGGGTTTTGTGACTACCAGTGGACAGTAGAATAAGGCTGTGGTGTCAGACAGTGTATGCGTGGTTCTGCTTCTACCACTGAACAGCAAAACAAGGCTGAAGTATCAAAGAGTGTATTTATGGTTCTGTGACTATCAGTTTGACAAGGCTGGGGCGGCAGACTGTGTATGTATGTATGGTTTTGGGACTACCAGTTAGACAAGGCTTAGGGGGGCAGGCAGTATATGTTTAATTTTGTTACTAGCAGTGGACAATAAAACAAGGTTGGAGTGGCAGACAGTGTATAAATTCTGTTGCTACCAATGTACAACAGAACATGAATGGCTTGTCAGACAGTGTATGTGGGATTCTTTGACTACCAGTGGAACAAGTCTGTGTCAGACAGTGCACGTGTGCACTAGTGAATAGTGGAAGAAGGCTGGGTGGAGAACAATGTATCTGTGGTTCTGTGATACTAGTGGACAGCAGAATAAGGCTGCAGTGTCAAGTCAGAGTTTTTGTGGTTCTGTGACTACTTTATATCTATGGAAGATGGAAGCATGTAATTTCTGCTAGTTTGCTCTTGTAATAAGCACTAAAATCCAGTCTCTTCTAGGAAAAAATATTTTCACATATAATAACATTTTATCTACCCAATAAATTTTGCCTTAAAAATTTAATCATACATTACTAATACATTTAATATTGATACAATGTAAGCCTCATGGATGCTAGAGAAGTCTCCAGTGCATGGTGAAGCCAAGCATTGCAGACCACTGCAGCTTCCAAGGTGTTAAAATGTTTGACTGTTAGCATTCTGCTGAGATTTCTTTTGAAAGAAAGGGTTCTGCCTCTGACCTATAGAAATGAATGGTTGTGTCTTATTGACGTATACTAATGACCATCATTACATTTTAATGCTGCAGTAATATCAAATGCCTCGCCCTCTCTACAAGAACTGCTTCAGGAATCATTACCAGAATTGTAATCTAGCTTGCAATGTATAAGAACGTGGACTGGATACACCTCTTTAATTAACACTCTGCTCCTTAAAACCTTCACCGTCCCAGGATGTAAGGACACAGTGGCATTAGTGTCGTAATTTTTCTTTTGTAATTATAGGAGGTGGGTCTTTAATTTAAGCTAGAGTTGTATTTATCTATAAGAGCAATTTGTTCAGCTGCTCAGTGGTGTCAATCACTCCTCTCCTGATCAGTAATCACTTCTTTTGTACTCACTAATATCTATAAATGGGAGTTGTAAGCACATTATCTACTTTGTACAAGCAGTAATAGCCTATACACTATGGGGGAGATGCACTAAGGTGTGTTAAAGTGATAATGCAGAGATAATGTCTCCAGTGATATCACTTCTCCAGTTCCTATGCTATTCTATGGAGTCAATGCAGTACAATTTTTCAAGTGGGAGAGATCTTAGTGCACAGGCTACATAGAATGGTATCCTTTTGAAATGTTGCATGCATAAGAGCATGCAACATGAATGCACATTAACTAGATCGCAGGCTTTAAAAGGGCCATATCAGAATCTCGCCCAATGAAAAGGGCTAGATTCTTATGGCGCCTGGTAAAATGTCTTCTCCATCCACTGGCCGCACACCTTATATTACAATTAACCCCTTCAATACACATAACTATTACAGTTGCTATACAACTCTTCAACCCAAACTAATATTTAATAACACATAGAGAAGCTGATAGAGCCACATTAGATCTGACCTGCAGGAGGAGCAGGAGGTTCATTCAGCTTCCACACTGCTGCATACCCCTGTGATGTGATGTGATGCCACGGGAGCTGCATGCTCTGTGCATCCGTCTGCACTGCCTCCCCTCCAACCTCCTTCATACTGCCAACCTCCTGCTCCTCCTGCAGGTCAGTTCTAACGGCCATCTATCAGCAGTGGCGTAACTAGAAGCCACCGGGCCCTGGTACAGAAATTGCCGTCGGGCCCGAGCCCGGCCCCCCCCCAATTTTCACGTTGCCCCATTCACATCTCTTACCTCCATCTCCCGCGCGGTTCTCAATTATGCAGAGCGCTGGGAGATGATGTAATCTCCCAGCGCTCTGCATTACTAGAGCGCCGGGAGATTAGCTGAGCTTCTGCAGGCAGGGCTGTGGGCGAATGGCGATGGGTTTGCAGGGGGCGGCCGGGCCCCTTGGAGTGACGGGCCTGCGACCCCTGCGACCCCTATTGTTACGCCACTGTCTATCAGCTTCTCTATGTCTTATTAGATATTAGTTTGGATGGAAGAGGTGTATATTAACTGTAATAGTTTTGTGTATTGAAGGGGTTAATTGTAATATAAGGTATGCGCAGTGCGGCCAGAATTATGCATATTGAAGGGGTTAATTGTAATATAAGGTATGCGGCAGTGCAGCCAGTAGCTGGAGGTGACGTTTTACCAGGCGCCATAAGAATCTTACCCTTTTCATCGGGAGAGATTCTGATATGGAGCTTTTACAGCCTGCGACCTAGTTAATGCGCCTTCATATCGCATGCTCTTATGCATGCGATATTTCTAAAGTGAACCCATAGAATAGCATGGGAACTGTGATATCAGTGTAAAAGTCATCTCTTCATTATTATGCCTTAGTGTATCACCCCCTATGTGTCCCCTATGTTCAAAAGAACTGCACCATTGAGGACAAATCCTCATTGATTTATATAGTGGTTTTTTACTGCATAAAATCCCTTTGAGTGCCAGAGGGGTTGGCACTCAAAGGGTTAAATGCTAGAGAGTTTGCCAGTGCATTGTGAAACGATGATTGAAGACCTCTCTAGCATTCATTTAAATCAATGAGCACTTGTGGAATGTATATCTATTTTCTAGGCTGCATCTGGCTTGTCACTCTTTGGTTTCCTTTTTAACCCTGTGTGTGTCAGAGAGGTGTCCAATGAGTTGCGTTGCAATACGTTGAACACTTTTCAGGCACTCAAAGGGTTAAGCTATTTTGTGGCAAAGGTAATTTTTTTAAAACAAACTTCCTATTATTCATATGCAGAATGAAAAATGTGAGCAATTCTAGAGCATACCTATTGCATGCTGGGAGAAATAAAATTCACATTGATGCAAAGCAAAGCATTGGAGTCTTATCTGGCATGCACAGGGTTAAAAGTCCCACTTAAATTGAATTAAATTTGTATCTCTCCTCTATGGTGCACTTGGTTTGCCTCATAATTACTCTTTTCTTTTTAACATAGGGCACAATGAGCACATTTTAATAATTATACAAAATTCTGTATTATTTCTACTTAAAGAAGACTTCAGTGCCACATTTTTAATCCCTTCCCGACAATGGATCTACATGTACGTCCCACAAAAACTGTCACCTAGTGACAGAGGACGTACACGTACGTCACGGAAATCCGGGTCCCCGCGTTAATTGATGGCCGCGTGTGCACGTGGCTGGTCACTAAGGGGATAAAACTGATTTTAACAGGATTGGCATGGTAAAAAGGAGAGGTACATCTGAGGGGGAAAACATGTAGCCCGGGGGAGCTTTTCTGCTAAACTTAAAGGGACAGCAATGTCCAAAATGCTTACAGTTTTGTAGAGGTTAAAAAAAATATATGCCACAAATCCTATCTCTCAACCCAATATGGTTTGAGAGATATTCACATTCAAAGTTCCCCCCTCCCCTTCTCCTGATGTCAATACTGTGCTGACAGCAGGAGATCCCGGTCTGGGGACCAGCTGGTGGCTCTGCAGCAGAGCCTAAATCATGTTATTGGAAACAAATTACTTAACTGGAAAGGTCTACAAGGTGCCTGGTTTGCAAGCACACTTTGTAGACCGTTCCAATGAAGTAATTATTTTTCAGTATCTCTATTGTGGCTCTGCTAAAGAGCCTCCTTGTGTCGGCTGACACGGATCTCCTGCTGTCAGCTTTACAGCTGACATCAGAAGAAAGGGAGGGAGGGAGGGAGGGGGGAAATTTGAATGTGAATATCTCTCAAACCATAATGGTTTGAGAGATATGATTTGTGGCATATAGTTTATTTTTTTAACCTCTACAAAACATTTTTTATGGGACATTACTGTCCCTTTAAAGGGATAATAAGGATTGATATGGAAAAAAACATTTTGCAAGGCTTAGCATGCTGATTAAAACAACACTACTCCTGCTGCTGGGAGATGTTTTAATGAAAATGTATTACAGCTAAAACAATTTACACTAAAGTGGGATTTTCTGTTGCAGGCATGGTGCTGTTCCTTTTACTTACTATGGAGAACCATTTTATATGAATGAAGCTCTTTCATTATTGGACATTAGTTGGTACTATTACTAACAGACTGATTAAACAATACATTTGACTTTTTGAAAGAAAAATATTAAAGCAATTGGAGTAGCCTTGTTTTACTCAGCAGAATAAGAGACCGCTTGGTCCCAGGAAGGTGCGCAGAGAGGACTACAGTCTGAATTCGGAGTGCCCTGCTCTGAATCAGCCGTGGCGCATTTGGGCAGTCAGTACTGCGCATGACTGCAGCGTGGCCAGTGACAAGAGAGGATCCAGCCACCAGCCGAGGTTGCTGGGTGGCACTGTGGCTCTTTTACACAGGCTTTTCAACTAGTATATATATATATATATATATATATATATATATATATATATACTACTGTTCAAAAGTCACTTAGAAATGTTTTCCATCAAATAAGTTGCAAAATGAATACAGTCAAGATGTTGACAAGGTTAGAAATAATGATTTTTAATTTAAATAATAACTGTGTCCGTCAAACTTTGCTTTTGTCGTAGAATCCTCCATTTGCAGAAGTTACACCCTTGCCGACCTTTGGCATTCTAGATGTCAGTTTGTTGAGGTAATATGAAGAGAGTTCACCTCATGCTTCCTGAAGCACTTCCCACACTTTAGATTGGCTTGATGGCCACTTCTTACATACAATACGGTCAAGCTGCTCCCATAACAGAAACAAGGAAATTTCTAAGTGACTCAAAACTTTTGAACAGTAGTATATATATATATATATATATATTTATATATATATATATATATATATATATATATACACTAGTCTAAAAGCCCGTGCACACAGGCCAAGGTCCGGATAATGTTACCCTTTGAGTGCCAGAGGTGTATGCAACACATTGCTTTGCAATTCGTTGCGTACCCCTCTGGCACTCAAAGGGTTAAGAAGCCGCTACCTCACTGCTCTACGCGATGCAGTCTTGCGTCGCCTCACTCATGCGATGCAATCACGCGCAGTAGAGACTGCCCGAACGCGGGCAGTCTCTACTGCGCATGACTGCATCATGACAAACATTCTAGCGATTTATATATTATAAAATGTATACTCGTCCTTTAACCCCTTAACGACCCTTGACTGTCATAGTACGTCATGGGTAGAGCTGACTTAACAACCCATTACGTACTATGACCGTCATGGAATTCCAGGCTACCCCCGCGGCTGCACGCCATTCAGGGAGTCCAGAATCCGAATTTAAAAAAAAATGATCCATGGTCCTTTAGTGACCGCAACGCACCTGCGTGGCCGGTCGTTAAGGGGTTAAGATTTCACAGTTAAGGGGTTAAGATTTCTGTAAGATTTCACAGGTTTTCATACCCAGTGTTCCAGAAAGGCTTAACCTTAAACTAAGAAACTAATTGCTACTGGTGAGCAATCCTAAGGTGTGACACAGTGAAATTACAAGGAAGCTGCAACATGGATACAGTGTACAAGGGCCTTAGCCAGTGTTTATTAAATGGTGAAGAATAAGTACAGTATTTTGAGGAGAGATACGACCCTTCATCAGGTACAAGTAAAATAAGACTTTCAATGAGTATATAATAGTAGGCAGAAGAGGTGTGACTACAACTGGGACCACTCTTTCAGTGACATCATGTATATACAGGTAAAATGAAGGGGCATGACCTAACATGGAACTGCCCATGCAGTGAATTTAAATTAATATTTACTTATTTACAATAAAAAGAAAATAATATATTGCATAATGTGCTAGGTTATACTGTGTTTAAGCATCCAAAGGACAGGAAGACAATATTCAGAGATGAATAAGTAACTAGCAGTGTGACCTATACAATAGTGGGAAATAGCCACATATTATCTTACTAATAATCCTGAGGTACCTCTCAAAAAACTATTTCAAATAGAAGAGAGGTTTAAAAACAGGATACTTTATTGCAAACATTTTAAACGTGGCCCACAGACCACATGCATCCCCTCCCTTTTTAAACTGTGGCCCTCCATGAAGTTGCCTTGACACTGTTTCATCAGAAGTGTCTGGAGTGTTGATAAGCAATTTTTAATGATCTCACAGGTCATGGGATAGTTAAAAATGGAACTGTGTGAATTGATACCTACACTGGCTGAGACTGGTGACACTACTGTCTATCGTTCTGTTAAATTCACAGTGCAAACTGAATGAACTGAAGAGCTGCTGGATCACTTTATGGCTTTTTTGTGTTGTAACAGTTACCTTTTTTCTATGAGGTCATCCTCCCTCCTTGCTGCATTTTCTCTTTTATATTTACAGTTTGAATAAACATTTTAAAGTTTGTAAATAAGTCTGTTTCTCCACCATCTTATCAATAAGGCACCGGACATTGTTACTGTGGACCAATAGTCTGAAAATTCCTGATCAAGGATGGGCTGAAAAATTCCATTGCAAACCACCAAGGACTGCATTTGACCCAGGGACCACATGTTTGACATGCTTGATTTAAATGGTTGTTTTTCAACATTAACAATGCCCTCTAGTGGACAGATTTTAGATAGTTATTTTGTTACTTGTTATGGGAGAGGTGAGTCACTGACAACAGTTTTTTTCACTTCTTGCTGGCTTGAGCTCTCAGGAAGTAATTAAGCTTTTACTCCAGGGATGTAAATTTGAGGTCTTCCATATGTTTCCTGACTACAATTCCCAATGGCTGGCAGGGGATGATGGGAGTTGTAGTCCAGCAGCAAATGATGGCCTCACATTGCCAACCTCCGTCTTACTCACTTCTTGATAGTTTGAACTGTTGTCTTTTTTTGTATTTAAAAACTGCAAGACGTAGGAGTACCCTTGTTTTACGCAACAGGGAAAGACCTATAACAGGGCTATCAAACGCTAGTACTCAAGAACTACCGATAGTGCAGGTGAATGAATCAGAGGGGTACATAACGCATTGCAGAGCAATGCATGCATACCTTTCTGTCACTCATAGGGTTAAATGATTGTGTACTGAAATATGGCTAACTTTAAATAATGCACTGTTGGTAGCTATTGACAAACAGGGCTGGCTACCCTTGCCCTATAATATATAGGGTTTTTTAATTAAAAAAAGGTTTATTTTTCCTTTAACAGCCATACCCCTGAACCTATAGTAAAGAGGAAAGTGCTGACCAGTTTTAGCATTCACTTAGATCTCCAGGCTGAGGAGGTATTTTGACTTTCTTCTGTGTTAAATCCTCCTATAATCTCATAATAACCTGTAGTTTAAGTGTCACTTTGATTCTCTAAGAATTTTCCAAATGCCTTGCAGTTACTTAACATCTTCTCCGCCCGCTGTACAAAAATTCCCCCAGACCTCTCTAGTATTCATGGGGTTAAAATCCCAATTTAAACCAAAGGGAATTTTTAATTCTTCCCTAGAGTGCAAATGGTTTGCCACAGAACTCCTCCACTTTTCTTTTGAATATAGGGCAGCTATTCAGAGCCTCATGACTGGATTTACATCCCAGGCTCCTCTAGGCAAAGCACACTAGATGCCCTTAGCTCTGCCCATAGCCCCTCCCCACTCATCACATGACCCCGCCAACAGTCCATCCAGCGTTTCCTGGCACAGAAAATGCCCTTGGCCTATAACAAGCAAGAACCAAAAAAGGTTTTAAAGGGATAGTAATACTTCATTTTAACATTATTTTATTTTGTAGGCATTAAAAAAACATGAAGAATGATATGTCTTATCTCTCAAACATTTATGGTTTGAGAGATATTCACAAGCAAAGTTTCCCCTCATGCCCCTTTACCTAGTGTAAGCCATCTCTTCTCAGATGTGGAATGCAGTCCATAGACTGGACAAATAACAAAAGGGGACAAGCTTCTTTGTATGAAAACAATGGAATCCCTGCCCCCCTTGACAAGCTTTTCAGGTTTTTCCCTTATCTTAATTGAAGATTGTCCCTCTCTGCAGTCTACCTGGGCACCTCCCTTCTGCTTTGGCTGAGCAGTGTTACATCAGTAAAAGGGGTGGGAGGGAGACACTTTGTCATTGAATTACTCCTGAACTACAACTCTGACAGAACTGAAATAACACTCTCCAAAGTCCAAATACTAAGATGATTAATTAGAGCTGTTTTTATTATGAAACATTACTATCCCTTTAACAGCTTTGTTGCTAGAGAGACCTTCAACGAGGTGTTGGTGGAGGATACAAATCTCCACTGATTTATAGGTAGTTGTTAACCTTTTGAATGCTAGAGAAGTTTCTGAGACCTCGCTACCATTCAAAGGGTTAAAATCCCCATTTAACCATTTCAGTAACAGAGAGGTATCCAATGCATTGCAACTGGCACTCTAAAGGTTAAATCAGTGGAAACTTGGGAAACTTATATTTGTCCCCTATTGAGCAGTAGTTTTCCTGAATATGGCCCTTAAAACCCTTTGAGTGCCAGAGCACTATCCAATACATTGTGTTGCAATGCATTGAACAGCACTCTGGCACTGAGAGGGTTAAGTCTCACTGCAATGGTGCCTGTTTGTCCTAGTCACTGAAGCTATTATTGTTGTTTTAGCAAACACAGGGCATTTTAGGACAGCCCTTTTTTGGCAGGAACTTGTGCCTGCATGTTTGACTTGCTCCACTGCACCGCAGCACACAAAATAATACAAAGAAACCCAAGTTGTATCCAGTTAATACAACAGCCTTTCTCCTTCTTGCCCTGACAGCTTTCTCTTTGCTCTAATGAGGTAGAAACAAACTAAAGTACAGATGGTTTTGAACATATTCGACACATTGTCATGAATGTTTTGGTCATCTCTTAAAGATTTCCTAAACCCTTCTTTGTCAGAAGGGCCACAAAGCATTGCTACACTCTTTAAAGCATAAACAATATTCCCTAATATTACCCCCCCATGCACACACACCTTACAATAGCCAGAAAATTCTAATGACCCTTATTCATTTTCTGTTGCTCCTTGGTTCACAAGATAACATCTGGGCCTTATGCACAAGTGAGTCAAGGAATTTTGGGAGAAACCAGGGAAAAAACAAACAAAAAACATATCTAAAATTCACATAGATTTAAAGGGGAAATTTAACCATTTAAATTCTAGAGAGGATTTGAACACATTCCTCTGCAATGCTTTGGAGCTCTGCCTATCATTCAAAAGGTAAAAGTCTCATTTAAATCAATGAGGATTTTGTACACCCCTATAATACAGTTGGTTTGCCCCAGAATTACCCCCTGTGCTATAATCAGGCTGTACAGGAGCAATTCAATCAGCTAAATAGGGAAATTATAGAGAAAAATAATCACACCATGTGAACAAACAAGGCTCCCAAATCCCCATTGTGTTAAATGGGCCTCTAACTGCTTGAATGCCATAGAGGTCTCTTCAATGCACCTCTTTAACATTAACCCCTTAACGATTGGTGAAGTGCCAGGACCGTCACGCCTGTATGGACATTAAGGAATGGTGAATGGTCCTGGCACATCATGGAATTCTGGGATTGCAGCGAGGCTGTATCCTGCTCTGTAATCCCAGAATGCACTGCAGTAAAAAAAAGTGCTGTGCTCCCGTAGTGCCACCCACCCTCAGTTGTTAAGGTGTTAAAGTGATTAAAAGACCCTATATAAATCAGTGGGAATTTCCATTTCTTCCTATTGTTGGTTTGTTCCAAAATCACATCCTTTCGGCTCAATGAATTGCACAGTATATCTTTAACTGTATCATTTATTTTGAAACAAAACAGATTATCTACATTTTAAATGTTTTAAGCAAGACAAAATATATGCGTCCAAGTGTTTTTTTTTTGCAATTATGAAGTGGTTCTACTGCTTTAATCCATTTACTTGGCCTTCATTGAACTATAAAGGTATATTCATCAAAAGAATAATATTCTCACATGTGAGATAATATCACTACATGCTGTGTTATTCTTGGCCTGATTAATCAAACAGTGAGTTTTTCTAGGCACTTTGATTAATTATCCCCTTAGAATAGCTCAGCACAAAGTTGTATCAGGCCGGATGCTGTCTAAACAGTTAAACTTATCATGTATTTATTAATACCCATTTATCCCAACTGAAAAATGATCAAGTAAGTACTGCTCACTTAACAGGTCAGGTGCTTAACTAGCCTATCTTTTTAAGGGAGTTTGTATTCAATAGTTATACAATAGTCATTTGTTAGTCTACAGTAGGGATATGAAACATGAGGCATTCCAGCTACTGCCGCCAAACTACAACTAGTTGGGCAACAGCTGGAGGGTCTTCTGCTGACAGCCTCTTGTATTTAATGTAACTTCTTACTGATCTTAATACTTTATGT
The DNA here is from genome assembly GCA_037306005.1 of Rhinophrynus dorsalis. NCBI lineage: Eukaryota > Metazoa > Chordata > Amphibia > Anura > Rhinophrynidae > Rhinophrynus > Rhinophrynus dorsalis. The sequence goes on from CM074722.1 coordinate 326,282,438, forward strand.
ATATATAGTAAACAGTATTTCACATGTCCTGATCTTATATAACAATAGGAGCAAGTTGTGCATTAGTGATCATAATACCATTTAGTACTGCATGATTATATTCAGTGGTTTAAACTAGTCATTGGAGGACCCAGTTTAATGTTTTTTTGGGGGGCTCTATCACTACATTATTTCACAGAGGCAAAAACTAGAAACTATTGGACCCTGGGGCAGATGGGGAGCAATATAGCTGCACCCTTCCCTTTTACTTATTTAAATATATACTAGTCGAAGAGCCTGTGTACACGGGCCACAGTGCCCCCAGCATCGGCCGCACTGCAGTCATGTGCAGTACAGACTGCCCGCGCCATGGCTGATACGGACCGGTGCTCTCCGAATTCAGACCGTAGTCCTCTCTGCGCACCATGCGGTCTGAATTCGGAGCGCACCGCTCCGTATCAGCCGCGGCGCGGGCAGTCTGTACTGTGCATGACTGCAGTGCACGCAGCAGTCTCTACTGCTCATGACTGCTTCTGACAAACACACACTTACCGAATTATTATATAGGATATATATAGCTAGCTAGCTAGATAGATGATAGATAGATAGATTTAGTTGTTTTTTCTTACTTCACAGTAGGTGCAAGGGAATGGGCACTATCTAAAATAGTCTCAATAACTTTTCCATTGTGGACTGTTTCAAAAGAAACAGAGAAACAGTTACCATGATGAAAAAGCGATGAGAAATGAAGCAAAACTAATATTTGAATCAGGGTAGAATGTGTAAAAATGTTCAAGAAGACCATAAAAGAGGAAAAGTTCAATATTGAGCTCATGAAAAGGAAACTGGAAGAAAATCAAGGGTTAACTAAAGCAAAACGAAAGATGGCCACACATAGGAGCCAAATATTTGCATCAAAGGTTGAAAATGATAAAACAGCAAAACCTGTACAACAAATACTAAAACAAGTGGAATCATTTTATTCAAATCATTGTAAGTACGAACGATATCAACTGAATGCAGTGCCAGAGACTGAAGCTGTGTCAGTTTTGGTACAAGAAGTAGAAGCTGCAATAACATCATTGAAAAATTGGCAAAGCAACTGGACCTGATCAAGTCACAATTAAATGTTAAAAGCTGGATGTCAACCCTTATTCAAAGCCCTAGTTAAACTATTTTTAAAATACCTACTACTTGGCAAAGTACCTGAAACATGGAAAAAAGTAGAAGTCTTCTTAGTTCAGAAAAAAAGGTGATTAGTGGATCTAAAAAACTACCAACCAATAAGTCTATTGCCAATGGTCTGCAAGGTTTTCACTAAGGTACTATCAAGAAGAATGGGCACAATACTTAACACGGCACAGCCTACGAACAACCTAAGGACAAGCAGGCTACAAGTTATAGAGTGGCATAATGAATACAACCTTCCATTATGCATAGCCTTCATTGGCTATGAAATGGCCTTGGACTCAGTGAAAAAGCAAGGAATAATCAATGCCCTGATAAACCAAGAATAGATAGAGCTTATATCAATATCTTCCAATTAGTATATGAAAATACAACTGCATTAATACACGTCAGCAGTGATAAAGTCCAGAAAAGGCTTCTGACAAGGAGGCGCAATCACTTAAAAAAAAATTTCTGCTTGTTTAGTTGAAATTTCCCTTTGGGACAAAAAAGGACTTAAGATCAATGGAGACTATCTTCATCACTTATATTTTTGCAGACAATAACATATTCTTTGTCAGTAGTCCTGAAGAACTGCAAAAACAAATTGAAAAGCTACAACAGGAAAGCAAACATTTTGGTCTGAAGATGACTATCAACAAAGCACAGGTCATGTTTAACAAATTTACCATTCCAAGGAAACTTACAGTAGATGGACAAGAACTAGAAGAAGTGGACAAGTATGTTTACCTTGGACAGGAAATGTCAATAGATGGAAACACCATGATGGAAATTAAGGGATGAATAAAATTGGAATGGCAAGCATTTGGAAAACGTATTAATACTTTCTTTAAGACATATTTACTATTCTGCCTTAAGCTGTGAAACATGGATACTGAATGCCAACCTAAGACCTAAGATTAAGTAGAGAGGTATGGAGAGTCAAATTTTGAACATAGCAAAAAAGAGACCGAAAAACATGTGCATGGATACATCAACAAAGGTCTATGAAATCACTGAAAGAGTAAAGCACCTGAAATGAAAATGGGCATGCTACATAGCAAGAATACCTGACAATAAATGGACCAAACTAATTTTGGAATGGATTCCACTCCATACTAAATGCCCAAGAAGAAGATCAAAGCTTTATTCCCTGAGGAAGTGCCTGATAGGTTCAAAATGCATAGGAGTTTTGTTTTATATGTATAAGAACTATATTGAGTGCATTCTTAGATTACTCAGTGAAAGTCATGAGGAACTCCAAAGTTTATTATCCTGTTTATTAACCTTTCCCTGCTGAAAGAACCATCTAAAGACAAAGGTGCCACTTGTTTGGACAAGGGAGATCTCACAGTTCTATTCTGCCCACACCTATTCCACAAGGTCTTTTTTGTGTACCAAGTATCAATGCACAGATCCAGCTAGACAGGAGAGGTTTCAAAATTGCTGCCACAAGTTACAGGTGACCATATATGAACTTTACCCTGCCTGCTATTGGATTCATTGATTATGAGCACGTCAGAACTCGATTCTGATTTTTTTCTGATCTTAAAGTTATAGTGATATCACTTGATGATTTTAATAAATGATCCTATACTTATATGTGTTTTCCATATGTCTACATGTTGTGTGATTGATTTCATGTATATGTAGTATAATTTTTTTGCCATATTAAAATATTTTTATAGAATAGGAACTCTCTCCTTATATTTTTTCTTTGATTTTCTATCTAGGTTTTCTAGCACTATTGCCTATAGGATAATAGCAATTCCTTTTCTTTACCTATTTCTTGTTTAGGATTTATAGCACCATTGGGCCTACTGCATCTCTTGATATATATATATATATATATATATATATATATATATATATATATATAGGCTCAAAATTTCCACTCTCCACTAGCCAATGGCGAGTGAAAATGTAGCCCTGGCGAGTAGAAATTCCGCCCTGGTGGGTATGTTATGGCTTGCAGTGGCAAGTAACTTTTCAGGTCTGCCAGTAACAAAGGACTTCAAATTTTAAGCCCTGTATATATGTTTACTCTATAAGATGAAGTGATTCACAGTTTACAATACATACATTCAAAAGTTGAAACCTATAGTTCATTATTGTTACACTATGTAGGATGTCGATGATAGCGCGTGTAAAAAACACAAATATACACAGATAAAAAACATAATAAACTCATGCAAACAGAAACATAACATGACACAACTGATGCATTACAATGAATAACTATTATAACAAAGAGTCATTAGAGATTTCCAATAATGGTGTCAAACTCAGTGTAATCCCTGCCAGAGACCCATATAAACACACTGAAACATGCATGGGAACTCACAGACACAATGCGGCTGATGTAGTAATATATACCTTATATTGATGGATCTAAGAGTGTATACTGGTATTTACCCATATACCATTATGGTGCTATACCAGATAGTAGTGGGCTATTAGTCTTCTACTGATTGTACTTTTTCAAGCTTTTCTGTTTTTATTTATAAGATCTTCTTTTATTTTTGTCAATTTTATTGCCAGAATTTATAATTTGATTTTTGAGCATCTTTTTATCTCAGGGTTAAGGGATGGTATTTTAGGAATTTGTCATCTATTTATATTTTTATTCTTTTGGGTTATTCCTTTTAGCTAGTTTTACACTGTGAGTTCCATTCCCCCTGTAGAAAAATGAGATGCTCTGATATTAATGTATATTGTATTTATTGTTTTTCTATTTTTAATTCATGTCCTTTTTTGATTTTTATGTAATAAATATTGTTCATATTACACCATACTACAGATAGACAAGCTTTTTTGCTCTGTCCCTGTTGTTTTTCTGTTAAAGTTTTATTGACACGAACAGCTGCAGAAAGGTCCGGAATCAAACTGTTGCTCATCATCTGCCAAAGAATGATATGTGGAAGGGTTAAGTAAAGCAGGGATAGGTGAGAGTATAATTTACCCTTTTTCAGGAGCCGTGACTTCATGGATAAATCCTGTCAAGACAAGATATATGGCCATAACCTCAAATGGCCAAAATATTTTATCAAGATCTCACACATATTTGTGCTGATTCATATAGAATACATTTGGAGGAATACTATCACAATGCTGGAGACAAATGAATATTTAACCCCTTGAATGGGAGAGAGGTCTCCAAAAAAATTGTGAAGCTATGAGTTTGAAACCTTTCTAGCTTTCATGGTTTTCAAATATCCAGTGAAGTCAATAGGAAATTGGAGACTGTTGTTCAAGGGTTGCTGCAGTTCTTTTATTAACCCTTTGGATACCAGTTGGATGTCAATGCATTACACACACACAAACACACACACACATACACACACACACCAGTCCTCAACAGCCTCTCAGGATATAACTGTATGGTGGGGGGAACTAAAGTCTCAACGAGTTAAATCAGCCTCTGTTTCTCAAAGGGTTAATTCAGCCTCTAAGGGCCGTATGTTCAAAGGGATAACGACAAAAAAATGTTGTATGAATGACAAAAATAAGTAATTTTGTGCATGAACAACATTTTCTATAGAGTATACGACAAAAAACTAGTAATGTCCGTTGTGTACAACACAACTCCATAACTGCCGGGCAAAGGGGCGGGGCAGGGGCGTGGCTAAAATATTCTCCAGTGTCGTAAAGCGGAAAAGAAAACTTTTCGTAACTAATGACAAAAAAAGTCTTGCAAAAGACAAAATTTGTACATTTAGAAAAAAGCGGAGAGAATATGAAGTTCTCAATGTGAGAATTTTGTCTTTAGCGAAGACATTTTTGTCGTTAGTTAAGACATTTTTTGTCATTAGCTAAGACATTTTTTGTCGTTAGGTAAGACTTTTTTGTCTTTACATACGACAATTTCAGTCAGGACAAACAACATATTTCCGATCACAACCGCCACTCTCTGAAAATATTAATGATCCCAACGACACTGTACTTTGAAAAGTTGTTACAAACGACAAAAGATGTTTCACTACTTCTTTGAACATATGGCCCTCAGTGTATCATTTTAAAAGCGGGAAAAATAAAGTTATATTTGTTGGTGTGTACAGAAAGTATATGATACATCACACTGTATTTCTGCTGTCATATCTGCTCATACAATTTACTTGTATAACCCTCTGAGTGCCACAGGGGCACTCAAAGGGTTAAAGGTACAGTATTGAAGAATCATAAATGAACCATGATGATTACAATCGCCTTTAATGACCAACGAGTCAAATGTATCTAAAGATAAAATTAAAAAAGTATATTAATATACTGTGAAAAGTCTCACGTCTACTGTATCCATTTATCCCAGTTCTATTAGCACAAAATATATCAAATTGTAATTATTTAACACATATGTTTCATAAACCACCAAAGTAATCTCAATACTCAGAACTTATTATTTAAATGTTCATCAAAAGGTTATGTAGATCTCGATCAATATATTTCCTTCTCCTCCTAGGTAATGTTTGGATTCCCACAGCTTGTTTCATGAAGTAAATCAATTCAGTAATTAGTATGTCACACCAAACAACAAGAGTGCAATATCTCACTTAGGAGAGAGCACAAGGTTTCCCTTTTACACAGTGTGGTATTCTACTAATATGGAGACATTTCTAGGGGATATGGTTCATACTAGGGTATTCTCCAGATGGTGATAGGAGAATATCCTAGTACGAACCATATCCCCTAGTGTGCAAGTGTCACACCGGTGCCACTCCAAATTTTGGCCGAGTCCGGAGTTGGCATAAGGGGTGACTCACACAGGTCATTACAGCAAGGTGGTAGAGCACACTTAGTAACAGGCTTCAGGTTTCTGTAGTGTGAATTATTTATTTGTTTTATTCATATTTTATTGTGTTTTACTTATTTCTATTAAATTTTCACGAATGAATAACCCCTTGAAGTCCATCCATTTATTATAATCTATGAATATCCTCCATATGAAGCGATGAGCTCCATGACTAGTGATACATTCACAAGCTTTAACGGGATGAATTATCGAGTTGGAGAGAAAGTTGATACAAAGTTTCCTACTGGTAAGTGTGAAAAAATTCTTCATATTAGTAGAATACCACACTGTGTAAAAGGGAAACCTTGTGCTCTCTCCATACTGACTAGTGAGGAGGAACAGACTGACCCAATCTATACATATGAGACAGTGAGATTTGAAGGAGAGAGAAAGAAGCTATGTATATCACCAGTTGGAGAAGCGGGATCAAGCTTACTCACATGTAAGCGAGATAGTGTACTCTTGTTTGGTGTGACATACTGATTACTGAATTGGTTTACTTATCTTTTTTGTATACTACGTGAAACAAGCTGTGGGAATCCAAACATTACCTGGGAGGAGAAGGAAATATATTGATCGAGATCTACTCGACTTTTTGATGAACATTTAAATAACAAGTTCTGAGTATCAAGATTACTTCGGTGGTTTATGAAAGATATCTTTTGTCCTAATAGAACTGTGATAAATGGATATAGTAGACATGAGACTTTTCACAGTATATTAATATATTGGAGCGCCGTAAATATTCCCTTTCCTTTTTAAGTTTTCATCTGTGATAGCAGATAAAATATATACTGTTGCACCAATTTATTTGACATAATGTAGTATTCTGCTAGTGCACTGAGGAATCCCTAATTGTTATATCTAAAGATAAAATTGGAGCAATTTTGATGAAAACCCAACTGCGCAATATGGAACAAATTAATAGTACAATTGGTTTAAATGTGACTTTTAAAATGTTTATTGCTACAGAAGGTATACAATACATTGCTACTGAGGTATACAATACATTGCTACAGAGGTATACAATACATTTCTGCAGAGGTATACAATACATTGCTACAGAGGTATACAATAAATTGCTACAGAGGTATTCAATACATTGTTGAGGTATAGAATAAATTGCTCAAGAGGTATACATTACATTGCTCAAGAGGTATACAATAAATTGCTACAGAGGTATACAATACATTGAAACAGAGGTATACAATAAATTGCTACAGAGGTAAATATTGCTACAGAGATGTACAATACATTTCTACAGAGGTGTACAATACATGCTTGCCACTCTCTCAGATTAAAGGATAGTCTAATTACTTCAAATATGAAACCAACCACCTAATTCATATAGTGACAAAGCAACTCTCTATGCCCTCTTCTGCTAGAAATGCATGCAATCTCCTCTTAACTATATCTGATGTATCTATCATCATCATATACCTAGATAGTGAATGCCACAACTTAAAGTGACAGTTAACCTCCTTTTTAACTATACATATTCTACAAGTGCATAACCGGTAAGGTCATATTATCTAAACTTGTTTTTATCTGTGTTTACACTTTTCTGTCCCTGACTGTCTGAAATTTTGTTTCCAGAGAACATTCTCTCAGAGACTGTGATAACAGGGATAGAGACACAATGTAACACTATCCCTACCCCACAGAATGCTTTGTACGTTGTAGTTAATTAACTGGAGGCATGCTTTTTGCTGTAGGGATAATGTTACATTGTATCTCTATCCCTGCATTCACGGTCCTGGTCCAGTAAGCTCTGTGGAACAAAAATTTAGAGCGCTCAGTGTAAAAAAAAAAAAAAAAATAGATTTTGATTAAAAAATAATAAAAAAAAGTTATGTAATAGACAGTGGCAGAATATATAAAGTCAAAAGGGACTTTGGCTGTCCCACTAACACCATAACTGTAACAATCCACTCCTCAGCTGGAGCTGGAACCTTCTTTCTCATATCTGATATTTATTTGCTTAGACCTCAGGAACAGAGCCAGGCCAGGGAAGGCACTCTAGTCATCCTTAGCTCCGCCCATGGTCATGCCCCTACTCCTCACTTGACCCCACCACTAGGGGGACAAAGTACAGAAAATGCCTTTGGTCTATAACTAACAAGGACAATAAAAGTTTTAACCCCTTGGTTGCTAGCAAAATGTTTGTTGCAAAACAATGCTTTAGAAATCTCTCTAGTATCCAAGGGACTGCCGCTAAATAACAGTCTGTAAAGGAGTATAAAATTGGTGCAGGTACACTGAAATTGTTCTGGCCACATCTATAACTAAGTATGTGGGACTGATCAGCACACCTGAAGGGCACCTCAAAATTTGGAGCTTTAATTAACTATTGTGCAATGCTTTACACACCCCTCTTGTGCTTATTGGGTTGCAATTACCATGTGCAGTGGGCAGAGTTTGTGTCCTCTTTGTGTGTTCTACTAGCAACTGTCATGGCTGCCTCTATGGACATGGCATCAGGACTGATTGAAGATCTTTTCTTTTGAACTACGCCACAAGAGCATAATTCTTAGGGCCAGAAGGATTTTCTGCCCACAGTAAAGTAAATGGGTTGTTAAAGTGTTACTCTGGGCTCTCTTAGCTCCACCCATGGTCACACCACCATTCTAAGCTGACCCTGCAAATCTGTTGTTCCCTCACACAGAACATTCCCTCGGCCTACTGCAGACAAAAAAAGCTTTTAACACCTAGTTTGTGAGTTAGATCTCCAATGCATTACTCCCCAGTTCTTCGAAGAATTGTCTAGCATCCAAGGGGATAAATAATAGCAAGTAAATAGGTAACAAACTGGAGCAGAGGCATTGATATTTCACTGGCCACACCCATAATGTAGAATGTGGCAGTGGCTAGCACAATTGATGCCCCTCACAAAAACTAGAGTTCTAGGCAGTTGCTTATTCTGCCTTAAGGGAAATCTGGCTTTACTCAAATGTCATTTGTCTCCCTAAACTTCTATTTTATTCAAATACCTTTCTCGAGAGAAGCATCCTGCTCTGAGTTTTCCACCTTACATATGTCTAGATTACATTGCAGTTAAAAAATGGCCACCAACTGGTTTCATGTAACAGGTTCACATTGAAATCTGTGGAGAAATGTGTAGATTAAACTGTAGATAAAGCCGCTATCGACTGCAATGGAATGCAGGCCACAATTTGCTACTATTTATCTATACTGCAGCCAAAAAGATTCCATAGTTTTGTGGAGTGGTTCTCACCTCTGTCCTCAGGAAGCACTAATCATCTAAGACCTAAGAATGTACGATTGCCTGAGAGGCACCAAAAGCACTGCATTGCATTGTGTTGACAATTAAAGGGGCGTATGTTCTAAAGAAAAGCACAGGGGTTCTGGGGCAAAACATTTGCACTATAGGGGAGAACTACAAATTCCCAAAATTCCCATTGACTTAAATGTTGATTTTAACCCCTTGAATTTAAGAAAGGTATCTAGCATTCAAGGGCTTAAAATCCCCATTTAAATCAATAGGAATTTTTAGGCCTTCTCTATAGTGAATATGGTTTGCCGCAAAACTCCTCTGCTTTTATTTTGAACATACAGCCGAAGTGTTAAAACATGCTTTGGATACCTCTTTAGCACTCAAAGGATTAAAATGTAGTATTTACACTTGTGCAATGTTTTTGCTGTTTTCATTGGCACATTTTCCCTTTGTATAAAACAATTATGTGTTTTTGATGTGTATTGTATTTTGTATTGCTGATTATCATTAAAGGAAATCTTTAATTTGCATTAGTGTGTGTGTGTTTGCTATTGTTTGCTAGTGTTTGTTTATAGAGGAAGTATGCATGCATTAGCATTAGTTTAGCCTCCCAAAGTGACAGAAAAAGCTTTCTGTAAAGAAAAAAAAGAAGTTAAGACTAATTATCATTTAATGGTTCTCCCTCGACTGGCTGGCTCCTGTAGGAGCAGACATGCCAAACTAGCAAGATCTGATTTGCGCTACCAGGCCCTTCTGCCTGACAGCAGATTCAGAGGTCACAAAATGAAACCACCAGTTGCTGTTAAAACTTTAGAGCAAATCCTCACCCAGCTGTGGTAGTGTATTTGTTTTACTGAGCAGGAAAAGTCCTATAAAGTGATTTGCTGTTGTTATTGTTTTTCATTATAAAATTAACTTATTCTTTAACCCCTCAAGGACCAGCGGTCCAGGGAAGTTACATTCCCTTAACACCTTAAGGACCGGCCGTGCAGGCGCGCGGCAGTCACTAAAGGACCACGGACCTTTTTTTTTTTCTTTTTTTTAATTTCGATTACGGACTCCCCGAATGGCGTGCAGCCGCGGGGGAGCCCGGAATTCCATGACGGTCATAGTACATCATGGGTCTTTAACTCGGATCAACCCATGACGTACTATGACCGTCAAGGGTCGTTAAGGGGTTAAGGACTGCTTTGATCCTTGCCAAGGCGCTGGTACTCATGACCTGTTGCATCTATTTGCTCCCAGAGTTGGGGTCTGAGAGAGCAGTCAATTTCAGACCCCTTTTTTCCTTACAGTGCTCCTGCAGGAGCGCTAACATGCTATGACCATCACTGGTCCTTAAGGGTATGAACTACATGACATGGTCCTTAAGGGGTTAAGGCTCTGTGGGATATATTTTATTACTTTTAAAAAAGTTATAGGCCAAGGAATACCTTTTTGATTTGAGGGCTAACAAACCAAACAATTCCCATGACCAATCATGCAACAGCATAGAGCAGGGGTGAGCAATCTCTAGTAATCCAGTTGTATACATCTCCAAATAATCTCAGCCCCGGTGGCCTATTGATAAAGATAACAATGAATTGTATATCTTAAATTCTTGTCCATGTAGATGTTTGCAGATAAAACAAATTATACACTTTGAGCAGATAATAGAATATGTCCCTACGGCTTATAAATAGCAATGGTCTTAGTATGAAGGCCCCTTAACAAACGTTTCACTGGAAATGTGAGAAAGACCATGAGTCATTTTACTTAGTCAGCATCTGAAGTAATATGAATTTGCTGAAATGTATTTGTTGAATTCTAATCTTGTAACCAGAACTCAGAATCTTGGCCCATCTCCAGGAAGCTTTTAGAATGTCACAGAACTCCTTGCTGAGGTCATTACAAAGGGAGTGGCAGTTGAAATCAATTTTTGGATCATTAATGAGCAACGATGATGTTTTACACTCTGTAATCAGCACAGCTACAAAAGTTTCAACAGCATATTCAATTGGGTTGAATCATATCATTGAATTCATTGTTTCCACTGGAGACCAGAAAACATAGAACCAGTTTATATATGTATGCTATGTTTTATTCTGTCTAATGACTGCTTCTAAAGTGTGAAAATATGAAAGCTCACATCATTTGTCTGCATCATTTACTATGCACACATTATAATAGCATTAGAAGCACTGAGTTACTGGCTGAGTTGCTGGCTGGGATTCATATATATATATCCTATAAGCTCTCTGTGTGCTGTGCCCGAACGACGCAGTAGTCACACAGGCCTTCAATACTAATATAAATATATATACACTACAAAGAAATATGTGCATAATCTTGTGTGTGTGTGTGTGTGTATATATATATATATATATATATATATATATATACACATATATATATAATGTGTCTGTGTGTGTATTTGTGTGTGTGTGTATAGATATATGTAAATATATATATATATATATATATACATTTATATATAATATGTCCGTGTGTGTGTTTTTGTGTGTGTGTGTGTGTGTATATATATATATATATATATATATATATATATATATATATATATACATATATGTATGTGTATATATATATATATATATATATATAATGTGTCTGTGTGTATATGTTTGTTTTGCCCTGATGTAGGTCTGTTTTGGACCGAAAACTTTTGGCATGGATGCAATAAAGTGATTTTTTTTTTTTGTGGATTAGTGTGCTGTCTTGTGTGAGTTTCTCCCAGGCTGATTATATCTTTATATCTGATATATATATATATATATATAGAGAGAGAGAGAGAGTTAAGTTTCTAGCCATATTAGTCCAGTGATGTAGATATAAAATAACAAACAAAATTAATATCTTGTAATACCTTTTTTACTAACATAATTATGGATTGACAAGTTTTTGGGATAAACTCCCTTTCTCAAGTCTAAAGCATTTCTGAGCACAAGGACACAGAATTCACAGTTAAAACAGTTAATACAGTTAATAAATTGAATACAAAGCTGTGTTGTTTGCTGGGGTTAACACAGTGGGACTTCTGATAAGATAGGGACCAAGAGAAAATCCACACTCTTCTTGCAGAGGGTTGTAAATACCCTATGCAAGGCAGAGTGTGTGTGTGGGGGGGGGAGAAAGAGAAGAAAAATACAGGAGATGGTATGGGAGGGGAGAGATTGCACATATTAAGAATGCTACAATGCCAACAATCCAGTATGGGCATGCAGGCATATATACAACTTGTAACCATATAGATAGATGTATACATACACATATGTATCCCGAAAGTTTGTCAATCCATAATTCTGTTAGTCCACTAAAAAAGGTATTACTAGATATTAATTTTGTTTGTTATTTTACATATATATATATATATATATATATATATATATATATATATATATATATATATGTAATGTGTGTGTGTTTGGGTTCATTTACAAAATGTAAATAATGTCTGCTCTTTAGATCTAATTTTTCCCAATAAATAAACTGTGACTTTCTATGGTTAATGAACTGTGAGGTTTTTATTATATATTTCTGGCCAAAAGCATGTGTAGCTTGCCCGCCAATGTCAAGGCACCTTCTACTGAACAAGTCTCTGTTAGCTTCAGGTCTGAAATGAACATGTATTTTATACAATGCAATTAAAATAAGTGAAACTGTCTTACCCCTGCTGTGAGCAAAACCCTCGTGAAGGAGGTATGGAAGGCATTTTAAACTTCCCTAATTGAAACTAGCACCTGTACAAAGGGAGTGGCAATTTAAATCAATTTTTGGATTATTACCGAGTAATGTAGTTGTTTCATACACTGTAATCAGCACAGCTAGGAAAGTTACAACAGCATATTCAATTGGGTTGAGTCATGTCATTGAATGTCATTGTTTCCACTGGATAGTGGCAAATATAGAAACAGTTTACAGATATATGACATGGTTTTTAAACAAATATATGTGTATGTGTGTGTAAAAGCACACATCATTTGTCTGTGTGTGTATGTGTGTGTATATGTGTGTATGTATGTGTGTAAAAGCACACATTATTTGTCTGTATATATGTGTGGTGTGGTGTGTGTGTGTAAAATCAATCATTATTTGTATGTTTGTGTGTAAAAGCAAGCATTATTTGTGTGTGTACGTAAAAGAACACATTATTTGTCTGTGTGTTTGTGTATGTAAAAGCACACATCATTTGTATGTGTGTGTATGCGTGTGTGTAAAATCACTCATTATTTGTCTGTAAATATATGTGGTGGTTGTGTGTGTGTAAAATCACTCATTATTTGTATATGTGTGTAAAAGCAAGCATTATTTGTATGTGTGTATGCGTGTGTGTGTAAAATCACTCATTATTTGTATGTGTGTATAAAAGCAAGCATTACTTGTGTGTGTGTGTGTGTGTGTGTGTGTGTATGTATGTGTAAAAGAACACATACTTTATCTGTATGTGTGTATGTAAAATCACTCATTATTTGTATGTGTGTAAAAGAACACATCATTTGTCTGTATGTGTGTGTGTGTAAAAGAACACATCATTTGTATGTGTGTGTGTAAAATCACTCATTATTTGTATGAGTGTGTGTAAAAGAACACATCATTTGTATGTGTGTGTGTGTGTAAAAGAACACATCATTTGTGTGTGTGTGTGTATGCATGTGTGTGTAAAATCACTCATTAATTGTATGTGTGTGTAAAAGCAAATATTATTTGTGTGTGTGTGTGTGTGTGTGTGTGTGTAAAAGAACACATCATTTGTATGTGTGTGTGTGTGTGTATGCGTGTATGTAAAATCACTCATTATTTGTATGTGTGTGTGTGTAAAAGCAAGCATTATTTGTGTGTGTGTGTGTGTAAAAGAACACATCATTTGTATGCATGTGTGTGTAAAATCACTCATTATTTGTATGTGTGTGTGTGTGTAAAAGAACACATCATTTGTATGTGTGTGTGTGTGTGTGTGTGTAAAATCACTCATTATTTGTATGTATATGTGTGTGTAAAAGCAAGCAATATTTGTATGTGTGTGTGTATGCGTGTGTGTAAAATCACTCATTATTTGTATGTGTGTGTGTAAAAGCAAGCATTATTTGTACGTGTGTGTGTGTATGTGTAAAAGAACACATCATTTGTCTGTATGTGTATGTGTGTAAAATCACTCAATATTTATATGTTTGTGTAAAAGCAAGCATTATTTCTATGTGTGTGTATGTGTAAAAGAACACATAATTTGTCTGTATGTGTGTAAAATCACTCATTATTTGTATATGTGTGTGTGTAAAAGCAAGCATTATTTGTGTGTGTGTGTGTGTGTGTAAAATCACTCATTGTATGTGTCTGTGTGTAAAATAACACATTGTGTGTGTGTGTGTGTGTGTGTGTGTGTGTCTGTGTGTGTAAAAGCACACATTATTTGTCTGCATAATATTCCCTGCACACACTATAACAGCATTGAAAGGCATCAATATTAAAAGTGCAAAATAGCATGCTGAGCAGATAACTTATTTTACTTACAACTTAATTAATTCATATGGGATACATTTCTAGATTAATGAAGCATGTATATTTTTATTTACAATATCACAAATATATATGTGATCACTTTTCATCTGAATTATATTGTTGGATAATTGCTACATCAACTCATCATTCATATTTTAAGGTATATTCATTATTATTTTCTTATTTGCATTGGTGTACTACTATCTACTGTATTTATGTACTCTGTGTTGTATACAGTATTTTTATCCTTGAGAATGTATATGTATCGATTCCTTTTGTTGATAAGAGTATACTGCCACTTATATGTGATTATATGGGGGGGGGCTGTTAGTGGGCTCATGTGTATATGCCCGTAGAGTGGAGAGGTATTGCAGGTCTGCCAGTTGAGGAAATACAAGTTATACTTGGATATGTTTATGGTAGTGCTTTTTATTGATTCTTTTATCCATCATCAACCATGAATAAAAAGTGTTGATGACAAAAAATATGAATCATTTTAGTCCTAGTCCTGTATGTTCATTTGCATTGTGGTGTAGATTAAATAATAAATGGAAAGCACTGGTGCTTTTTGTTGATAATATAAGATTTACTTTATAATTTATAGGTTGTGAGGAGCCTGCAGAACTTAAACCCTCTTTCTTCATGTTTGATAAAGCACGATTTAAGTGTGAAACGCGTTCCAGTGTTCCAACTTTCCCGGCCGGGGTTACATTGTGCACCTGAAAACTCATTTATTCATGTAAGTGTGTATGTTGTTTTATATTTTGTGTCAATATATTATTATATGTTTTTTATATATTTATAGAACATTTATCTGTTTATACAGATGCAATATATTTTCTACATTAATTTATTTTGGAGTTAGTTTTTATTTTGGCAAAGAACAAAATATTTGTATATATATTTTTTATATTTAAGGGCAACGTTGGAGTGGTACGAGAGCCAGCGCCGACCTCAATATACAATTCTTTGCAAGAGGTTGTTTGACGGGGAATATCGGATCCACATAGAGGACAAGGCTGCAGGACCCCCACCCTCCAATATTCCGCATCCGTATTACGAAAGTGCTTTACATTCCTTTCTGATCCATATTGGTAGCTGAAACGCCTCCGCTTGCTCATTTAAAACACGGAAGCTGATACATACATCGTCTGTGACAGTCAAGAGTTGTATACAAAGTATCAGAATTTTGACAAGTGCAATCAAGTATATGCACATAGCAGTCGATATTATCCCCATGTGCCAAACATGTAGTTTGCTAGATTAGAGGGTTTAGAGCCTTATGTTTAAAAGAAAACGGAAGAAATGATGGAGCATATCAATGCACCACTGAGAGCAAATAAACATGTTCATTCAAATAAATGGGGCTAAATAGATCTCCAACATATTGCTTTGAAATGCATTGGAAACCTATGTAGGAGTTAATATTCCCATTTGCAGTAACGTGAATTTATATTTGTCCCCTATGGTGCAGTTGGTGTGACCTATAATGCATACATATTTCTTTTGAAAATTAGGCCCTTAGTTCAATATGCTAGCCTCTTTCTATTTTAAAAGATAGAGTTTTTTAGGAGAATATAGAGTTACAAGAATAGGTGTGCATGTTTGTTGGAACTACATATTTCCTCCTTTAAAGGGAACCATGCCTAAGAAACTCAGTCCTTGATTCAAGTGTGGCCAGTAAAACAGCCGGTAGAGCAAAAATGGCTACCGATCAGTATACCACTCACCGTCGGTATTCAATTACCCTACCAACTGATACCACAATGAACACTGGCCAAGGAATTTGACTTTTGGCCAAACGTTCATCGTGTGTTTTAAAGGGATAATAATACTTCGTTTTATCTTTATTTTATTTTGTAGGCATTAAAAAAACATAAAGAACGATATAAGTCTTATCCCTCAAACCTTTATGGTTTGAGAGATATTCACAAGCAAAGTTTCCCCTTCCGCCCCTTTTTCCTAGTGTAAGCCATCTGTTCTCAGATGTGGAATGCAGTCCATAGACCAGACAGATAACAGCAGGGGACAATTTTCTTCCTATGAGAACAATGAAATCCCTGCCCACCTTGATATGTTTTTCAGGTTTTTCCCTTATCTTAATTGAAGCTTGTCCCTCTCTGCAGTCTACCTGGGCACCTCCCTTCTGCTCTGGCTGAGCAGTGTTATATCAGTAAAAGGGGTGGGAGGGGGATACTTTGTCATTGAATTACTCTTGAACTACAGCTCTGACAGAATTGAAATAACACTCTCCAGAGTCCAACTACTATGATGCTTAATTAGAGCTGCTTTTATTATGAAACGTTACTATCCCATTAAGTTCCCAAAACCCATGCTAAATAACATGAGTAATGAAAGGAAAAAGGTTAATGTTGCATTGCATACCCCACTGGCACTCATAGGGTTAATTGTTCTCAAATTACACACATTTTTTTTCAGTGCTTTGGCTGTTTTGATGTGGGGCTTAGGGCCCCATATCAGTACATCCACTGGTCACTTTGGATTTTTTGTTGTGTCGGCAGATTGAACCATGTGTTAGGGTACTTGTGGCGCGATGCAAGAAACATGCGCAATCGCTATTTCCTGTGTGAAAACCACTAGGGAATAAGCCTGCGCATGATTTTGTTGAATTGCGCATGAAAAAAATCAAGATTAGCAAACAGCTGTGCACATTTATTTTTTTGTGGTCGTGTCCAGGATTAACAAATCTGTGTGAGTGGAATTGCGAATGCGCCTAATGCAGGAAGTGCTATTGCGAATTAATTTATACGTCTGTGTAGTATTGTCGTAAAAAGGATTTTTTTATGCGCAATTCAAGAAGCGTTCGGTATTCAGCTTCCTGGATTAGAACATGCGCAAAAACTATCTGCGCACAAAAATGCCTTTAGCAGATGCAAACATTTCTTGCATCGTACCATTTGTGATAAGAAACAGTAGGTCTATATTTCTAATGATAAACTGAAGTCCCTTGACACGTGTTTCAGACTAACGCATGGAATTAAATGGGAAAATGAGACTTGTTATAATGAGTTCCAATGTTCACTATCTTTAGCGCCCAACATGGGTTTTTTAAATACGGTGGAGGTAACTGAATGGCTTACCGTGCTTAAAAAATACCATTGGGTGTTATGTATCTTTACATATTGCATGCAGTTGTCTGTATTTGCTGTCCACCATTTTCTTTTTCACCTCAGCACAATAAATAAGGAAAGTTGCTGGGTTCCCGAAGGACCAGATGTTTTAGCCAACCTTATGCATTACTAGTACACCATGCATCCTATTACCAACACATTGCTTTTCATCTTTACATGTCCCAAGCTGGGATTTTACCCCCCTCATGTAGTACTGCTATTGCAGTAGTCAGAATGAAACTGGCCTTAGAGCACCTACCATGATCCTAAAGTTACAAAAGCAAAAAAATGCAAATAGATACACTGATTGCTGAATAAAAGAAAGATTCCAAAGACAGTGCTCCTATTAAACAAATTTGTCAGTGATTTGCCTGTGAAAAGATAACTAAAGTAAGTATAGGATTATATTTTAGGGATGTAACATGAATAATTAGTTTTTCACATGCTAGCTCTAAGTATGTGATACATAAAGTTATATCAATTTGTTTAATTTATTTGGAGTTATTGTTCCCTTAAAGGGATAGTAAAGTCCAAAAGTATCTTCTAAATGGTAGCTGCACTAAAAAAAACATTTAATGTGCTTAATCCTTTCTCTCAAACCGTTATGGTTTGAGAGATGGAATAAAATAAAGAGATCCTGCTTCCGGGACCAGACAGCGGCTCTTCAGGAGTGCTGTCATTTAGATATCTAAGTATAATTATTTCATCGGAATGGTCCACAACGTGTGCTTGCGAGCCAGACACACGTTGTAGACCATACAGATGAAGTAATTATACTTAGATATCTAGATGACAGCGCTCCTGAAGAGCCACCTAAAGTCGGGCGACTGGATTCTGCCTCTGACAGCTTTACAGCTCATCAGGCAGAAAGGGGAGGGAACAGAGGACTTTATTTTCTTATTTCTCTCAAACGGTTTGAGAGAAAGGATTAAGCGCATTAAGTGTTTTTTAGTGCAGCTACCATTTATAACATACCTTTTTTTTACTATCCCTTTAGGAATCCTCTGTTTAAGTTACTTCTTAAAATATGAAGACATTACTGTGAATAAAATCCCTCCCGTAGTCAGATCATTGTCTCCTTCACTATATAAGGGTAGGTATATCAAATTGTTACTGCCTCTTTAAGGTTTAGGACGTTCACCTACATTGACTTAATAAACAAGCCACATCATGTACTGTTACCAATAATCTGTGAGCACTACATATATGCAATGGTATAAAATGTTTTTAATTTTATTTGTACTTTGCAAAGAAGACATTCAGGTTTCCTTGCACCCCACCCCTTCTATAAAGAAATTGACTTGATTCCAAACTGATAAACATCAATTTAAAAGCATTAAACTCTCTTGTTATGTCACATAGCAAGAACAATATTTACAAAACGTCTGCATTATTCAGAACTGTTCAACACCCTCTTATCACTGTTACATCTCTGACTTGGGTAACCATACCGATTTGTGGTTTCTTCCCCTGTTAGAATGGAGAATCACGGCTGAGTGATAAGTATGATGTTTGTATGGGTGGGAACGATGAATGATATTTAGGAGCGCACAATGTACACTGTGAAATAAACTGAGGAGGAGCAGTGTTTTATTTCAGCTTGTTATGTGTCTTTATTAGCCCATAAGAAGGAACAGAGTGTATGTAAACAAATATCAAATGGTTTTATGAGGCAGGTGTAATAATAATAATAACTGGAGTATTTCTGTAGCAAACCAACTGCACCATAAGGGATAAATAAAAAAAAAATCTCATTGATTAAGACACTTAATTTGTTCATTTGTTTGACTTGGGAGAGGAGTTGGATGAGGAACAGTGGAGAGAAAGATTACACTGCACAGCAAGGGCCTATTGTCATACTCAAATCTAAGATAATGTCTGTAAAAAACTGATGAGATTATACCTTACTTCAGATTCTTTAATGGGATAGTAATGGTTACTTTTAACAAAGCTTAATAGTGTAGATATTAAAAATATAAATGCAATGACCTACAAGTATAGTTTGAGAGATATAAGCAGTAGTGTTGAGCGAGCATGCTCGGCCGATGCTCGGATCGGCTCGAGCATCGCTCTGCTCGGCACATGGCGGTACTCGTACGAGTACCGCATGTGCTCGCCCGCCATGTTCGGGTCTCCTCCCCGCACGTTTTGCGGCTGCTGCGCAGCCAATAAATGTGCAGGGAGGCTCTGACATCGGTGTAATGCCAGCAGCCATGTTGGCTGCTGGCATTACACTGATTGGCTGGCCAGAACCCGTGGTCGGGTGCTGTATAGCACCTGACCAGCGAGTTCGGCTCAGTCTTAGCCAGGGAGAGATGAGGATAGGAAGGGAAAGTCAGTGTAGGGAGAAAAAAAGCAAAATTGTGAAAAAAAAAGAACCAAAAGTCCTTTTTAGGACTACTGTGTATGGGGGCAGCAGGTTATTTTGTGTGGGGGGAAAAAAACAAAAAAAAAAAAATTTTATATATTCTGTTTAGTGTGCAAAGTTGCAGATTAGAGCATATTCTGTTTAGTGTGCAAAGTTGCAGATTAGAGCACATTCTGTTTAGTGTGCAAAGTTGCAGATTAGAGCACATTCTGTTTAGTGTGCAAAGTTGCAGATTAGAGCACATTCTGTTTAGTGTGCAAAGTTGCAGATTAGAGCACATTCTGTTAAGTCTTCAAACTAAAATATCAAAGTCACATATTCCATTCAGTGTGCGTCGCCGCAGTTTAGCAGCACATTCTGTGTACTGTGCAGAGTTGCAGAATAGGAAGAAATACTGTTAAGTCTTCAAACTAAAATATCAAAGTCACATATTCCATTCAGTGTGCTTCGCCGCAGTTTAGCAGCACATTCTGTGGACTGTGCAGAGTTGCAGAATAGGAAGAAATACTGTTAAGTCTTCAAATTAAAATATCAAAGTCACATATTCCATTCAGTGTGCTTCGCCGCAGTTTAGCAGCACATTCTGTGTACTGTGCAGAGTTGCAGAATAGGAAGAAATAGTGTTAAGTCTTCAAACTAAAATTTCAAAGTCACATATTCCATTCAGTGTGCGTCGCCGCAGTTTAGCAGCACATTCTGTGTACTGTGCAGAGTTGCAGAATAGGAAGAAATAGTGTTAAGTCTTCAAACTAAAATTTCAAAGTCACATATTCCATTCAGTGTGCGTCGCCGCAGTTTAGCAGCACATTCTGTGTACTGTGCAGAGTTGCAGAATAGGAAGAAATACTGTTAAGTCTTCAAACTAAAATATCAAAGTCACATATTCCATTCAGTGTGCGTCACCGCAGTTTAGCAGCACATTCTGTGTACTGTGCGCAGTTGCAGAATAGGAAGAAATACTGTTAAGTCTTCAAACTAAAATATCAAAGTCACATATTCCATTCAGTGTGCGTCACCGCAGTTTAGCAGCCTATTCTGTGTACTCTGCACAGTTGCAGAATAGGAAGAAATACTGTTAAGTTTTCAAACTCAAATATTAAAGTCACATATTCCATTCAGTGTGTGTCACCGCAGTTTAGCAGCCTATTCTGTGTACTCTGCACAGTTGCAGAATAGGAAGAAATACTGTTAAGTTTTCAAACTCAAATATTAAAGTCACATATTCCATTCAGTGTGTGTCACCGCAGTTTAGCAGCCTATTCTGTGTACTCTGCACAGTTGCAGAATAGGAAGAAATACTGTTAAGTTTTCAAACTCAAATATTAAAGTCACATATTCCATTCAGTGTGTGTCACCGCAGTTTAGCAGCCTATTCTGTGTACTCTGCACAGTTGCAGAATAGGAAGAAATACTGTTAAGTTTTCAAACTCAAATATTAAAGTCACATATTCCATTCAGTGTGTGTCACCGCAGTTTAGCAGCCTATTCTGTGTACTCTGCACAGTTGCAGAATAGGAAGAAATACTGTTAAGTTTTCAAACTCAAATATTAAAGTCACATATTCCATTCAGTGTGTGTCACCGCAGTTTAGCAGCCTATTCTGTGTACTCTGCACAGTTGCAGAATAGGAAGAAATACTGTTAAGTTTTCAAACTCAAATATTAAAGTCACATATTCCATTCAGTGTGTGTCACCGCAGTTTAGCAGCCTATTCTGTGTACTCTGCACAGTTGCAGAATAGGAAGAAATACTGTTAAGTTTTCAAACTCAAATATCAAAGTCACATATTCCATTCAGTGTGTGTCACCGCAGTTTAGCAGCCTATTCTGTGTACTCTGCACAGTTGCAGAATAGGAAGAAATACTGTTAAGTTTTCAAACTCAAATATTAAAGTCACATATTCCATTCAGTGTGTGTCACCGCAGTTTAGCAGCCTATTCTGTGTACTCTGCACAGTTGCAGAATAGGAAGAAATACTGTTAAGTTTTCAAACTCAAATATTAAAGTCACATATTCCATTCAGTGTGCGTCACCGCAGTTTAGCAGCCTATTCTGTGTACTCTGCACAGTTGCAGAATAGGAAGAAATACTGTTAAGTTTTCAAACTCAAATATTAAAGTCACATATTCCATTCAGTGTGCGTCACCGCAGTTTAGCAGCCTATTCTGTGTACTCTGCACAGTTGCAGAATAGGAAGAAATACTGTTAAGTTTTCAAACTCAAATATTAAAGTCACATATTCCATTCAGTGTGTGTCACCGCAGTTTAGCAGCCTATTCTGTGTACTCTGCACAGTTGCAGAATAGGAAGAAATACTGTTAAGTTTTCAAACTCAAATATTAAAGTCACATATTCCATTCAGTGTGCGTCACCGCAGTTTAGCAGCCTATTCTGTGTACTCTGCACAGTTGCAGAATAGGAAGAAATACTGTTAAGTTTTCAAACTCAAATATCAAAGTCACATATTCCATTCAGTGTGCGTCACCGCAGTTTAGCAGCCTATTCTGTGTACTCTGCACAGTTGCAGAATAGGAAGAAATACTGTTCAGTTTTGAAACTCAAATATTAAAGTCACATATTCCGTGTAAGATGAAGAAGGCGGGTAAAAAGGGACGGGGAAGTGGACGTGATCCTGATAGTTCAGGGCGCGGGTCAGGACGCGGAAAAACTGTGCCTGGTGCCAGAGCACAAGAAAGAAAGACATCCACCATACCTAGCTTCATGTCTAATTTTACAGGGCGTCGCAGGACATCACTCTCGAGGTCCGACCACTGCGAACAGGTGGTCGGTTGGATGTCAGCTGATACTGCTTCCAGTCGGTTAAGCACCACCCTGTCTTCCACCAAGTCCACTCTCAGTAGCCAAGAGTCTGGTCAACATAATCCTCACTCTGATCATCCTTCCTCCCACCATAGACGGTCTGGTCAAAGAAGTGATCCCACACTGGGATATAGTGAGGAGCTCGTCTCATCACCAATCCTTCATTTGACCCTCTCTCCAAGCACGCTTGCAGAGGAACATGACATCTTGTGCCCTGATTCACAACCTCTAGAGGGTACCCAATCACAAGAAGATGACAGATGTGAACGGCATTTAAGGTCAAAGGAAGTAGTGGATGATGATGATGATGATGAGACACAGTTGCCATTAAATCAACCACTATTACTGTCTCAAGACCTTGTTGAGGAGAATGTTATACAGTTGTCAATGACTGAGTATGTGGTGGGATCAAGACATGGGGAATATGATCAGAGTGAGGAAGTGGAGGAGGACTTGGTGGACGATGAGGTGACTGACCCCACCTGGGAAGGTGTAGAGCCGAGCGATGACAGCAGTCCTGAGGGTGAGCCATCTGCAGCACCGCAACAGGCTGGAAGAGGCAGTGGTGTGGCTACAGAAAGAAGGCGGACCGCACCAAACCAGCCCGCAAATGTTCCACGGAGCACCCCCTTG
This sequence comes from Rhinophrynus dorsalis, assembly GCA_037306005.1. Classification (NCBI taxonomy): domain Eukaryota; kingdom Metazoa; phylum Chordata; class Amphibia; order Anura; family Rhinophrynidae; genus Rhinophrynus; species Rhinophrynus dorsalis. Next base: position 326,306,050 of record CM074722.1, read on the forward strand.
CGTAAATCTCCCTTGCCAAAGGGTAGGTGTTCCGCGGTATGGCGTTTTTTTAAGGAAAGTGCGGACGACAAAAGAATTGTAGTTTGCAACCTGTGCCACACCAGAATGAGCCGAGGCATGAACACTAGAAACCTCACCACCACCAGCATGATCCGACACATGGCATCCAAGCACCGTAGTAAGTGGGAGGAACGCCTGGATCGCCCATCTGTGTCTGCAGGCCACACCACTGCCTCCTCTTCCCCTGTTTTCGGTGCCGGCCAATCGCCTGTCGAAGGCGCAGGCCCGCATACCTCCCGCCCTGCACCTGTACCATCTGAAGCACCATCAGCGACCACATCCACTTCCCTGTCCCAGCACAGCGTCCAAATTTCGTTACCCCAGGCATTTGAGCGCAAGCGAAAATACCCAGCCACCCACCCACAGGCCATAGCACTAACCTCACACCTTTCCAAATTACTGGCCATCGAAATGCTGCCATTTAGGCTTGTGGACACTGAGTCCTTCCGCAGCCTGATGGCAGCAGCTGTCCCTCGGTACGCGGTCCCCAGCCGCCACTACTTTTCCCGGTGTGCCATCCCCGCATTACACCACCATGTGTCCCGTAACATCACCCGTGCCCTGACCAACGCAGTTACTGGGAAGGTCCACTTAACGACTGACACATGGACAAGTGCTTGTGGCCAGGGACGCTACATTTCCCTGACGGCACACTGGGTGAATGTCGTGGAGGCTGGGAGCGACTCGGACCCTGGGATGGCACGGGTGCTACCCACGCCGAGGATTGCGGGCCCTACCTCCATCAGGGTTTCCGCCAGCACCTACGTTATTGGCTCCTCCTCCTCCGTTTCCACCTCCGAATTCTCTACACGCAGCGCCACTCCCCCATCAGCCAGTAGCTGGAAGCAGTGTAGCACTGCAGTGGGGAAGCGTCAACAGACCGTGCTGAAGCTGATCTGCCTTGGGGACAAACAGCACACGGCCTCAGAGCTGTTGCAGGGGATTAGTCACCAGACCGAGCAGTGGCTCTCGCCACTCCACCTGCAACCAGGCATGGTTGTGTGTGATAATGGGCATAACTTGGTGGCGGCTTTGGAGCTCGGCAAGCTCACACACGTACCATGCCTAGCGCATGTATTTAATTTAGTGGTTCAGCGATTTCTAAAAACCTACCCCAATGTGCATGATCTCTTGACCAAGGTGCGCCGCGTGTGTGCACATTTCCGTAAGTCATCTACAGCTTCGGCCGGCCTGTTGAAGCTGCAGCAGCGCTTACAATTGCCAGCTCACCGGCTGCTGTGTGACGTGAGCACGCGCTGGAACTCCACCTTCCACATGTTGGCCCGGCTTTGTGAGCAGCAGAGGGCAGTAGTGGAGTACCAGCTGTTACACGGTCGTCGCCTCTCCGTTCAACTTCCTGTAATCAGAAGTGAGGAGTGGGAATGGATGTCAGACCTCTGTGAGGTTTTACGCAATTTTGAGGAATCGACACAGATGGTGAGCGGCGATAACGCTATTATCAGTGTAACCATCCCACTTCTGTGTCTACTGAAACGCTCGCTGCTCACAATTAAAATCGACGCTTTGCATGTGGAAGAGGTGGAAATGGGGGAGGAAGAGCTTACACAAGGTGATAGCCAGAGCACCCTCACTTCGTCTTCTCAGCGACAATTGGAGGAGGCGGAGGAGGAGGAGGAGGAGGAGGAGGAGGAAGACACGGTTGCCTCCGCTACAGAGGGTAGCCATGGAACTTTAGTTCCATCTCTTCAGCGTGGGTGGGCAGAAGAGGAGGAAGAGGATGAGGAGATTGAGAGTCATCCTCCTGGTGAGGACAGCGAAATCTTGACTGTTGGTACTCTGGCACACATGGCTGACTTTATGTTAGGCTGCCTTTCCCGTGACCCACGCGTTGTACGCATTTTAGACAACACGGATTACTGGGTGTTCACCCTTCTGGACCCCCGCTACAAAGAGAATTTCTCATCTCTCATTCCTCCGGTGGAGAGGACAAGCAAAATGGTGCAATACCAGAAGGTTCTTGTTGAAAAATTGCTCCAAAATTTTCCATCTGACAACGCTGGCGGCAGAGTACGTGCTACCTTGGCCAACCGAGAAGGGGAGAAAAGGGGAGCACACAGCAGTTCCGACAAAGGCAGGGCAACACTCTCCAAGGCGTGGGACACCTTCATGACACCCCGCCAGCACCCTCACCCTGATGCGCAGCCTAGTGTCACAAGGAGGGAAAAGTTTTGGAAGATGGTGAAGGAGTACGTAGCAGACCGTGTCAGCGTCCTCAATGATCCCTCTGTGCCTTACAACTACTGGGTGTCCAAGCTGGACACTTGGTATGAACTGGCACTCTACGCCTTGGAGGTGCTGGCCTGCCCTGCCGCCAGCGTTCTGTCTGAGCGGGTATTTAGTGCTGCTGGTGGCATCATAACAGATAAGCGTATCCGCCTTTCCACCGACAATGCTGATAGGTTGACACTTATAAAAATGAACAAGGCCTGGATTTCCCCTGACTTCTCCACTCCACTGGAGGAAAGCCCCGGGGGAACATAAACTCACTTTATATATGTTATTTACAATGATGGGAATACTCTGTATTCCCATTCACCCCTTCCACCCAAAAAACGGGTATATGGTTGACTCTTAATCTTCTCATCCTCCTCCTCCTCTTCCATATGCCCTGTGCTATAATTTTTATATAGGGCCAGCTCACCAGCGGGCCCTGTGATATAATTTTTATATAGGGCCAGCTCACCAGCGGGCCCTGTTTGACAATTTTTATATAGGTCAGCTCACCAGCGGGCCTTCTCATATAATGTTTTATTGGGTCAGCTCTCTAGCGGGCCCTCTCATATAATGTTTTATAGCGTCAGCTCACTAGCGGGCCTTCGCATATAATGTTTTATAGCGTCAGCTCACTAGCGGGCCTTCGCATGTAATGTTTAGGATGGTCAGCTCTGCAGCAGACCCTCACCCATAATGTTTTAGATGGTCAGCTCAGCGCACGTTTCCCTCTTAATCATGGCCTCAGTTCAATAAAATCAAGGAAATTTTTGGGAGAATTTGCCTCTGCGCACGTTTCCCTCTTAATCATGGCCTCACTTCAGAAAATCAAGGAAATTTTTGGGATAATTTGCCTCTGCGCACGTTTCCCTCTTAATCATGGCCTCACTTCAGAAAATCGAGGAAATTTTTGGCAGAATTTGCAGATGATATACAAGTAAATATACAGCAAATATTGTTTGGTAACAATTTTTCGCCTAAAGTCGTTTTTATTTTCCTTTTTGTGTGTTTTACGGTCAGTCTGTAAAAATGGCGTACTACGGGCGAAACATCGTTCCCAGCAGCGATGTTGGAGTCCAAGATGCATCCAGACATCCTCCCTATGCTGTCCCTGAACCATTTCTGTGGTGTTTCCATCATTTTCTGCCCTTTTCCTATGGACCAGACACCCTCCCCTCATCAGAGCAGGGGGTGCCTGGTGTAATGCTCGAGTCCTCCCATTGACTTCAATGGGGCTCGGGTGCTCGGCCGAGCACTCGAGCCTCCGGGGGCGCTCGGTCAGAGCACCCGAACACCCGAGCATTGGGGTGCTCGCTCATCACTAATAAGCAGCTAAAGTTCTCCCTCCCATCCCTTTCACAGACACCAGCGCTCTAGCTGACAGCATGAGATCCGGATCGTGTGACCCGACGGAGGCTCTTCAGCAGAGCCAAAAAAGCACTATCTAGAAAGAAAAAAATCATTGGAACAATCTACAAAGTGTGCTTGCAAACCTGGCACACTTTGTAGACCGTTTCAATTAAGTATTTCTTTCAAGATAGCGCTATTTCGCACTTCTGAAGAGCCGCCGGCTGGTCCAGGATCTCATGCTGTCAGCTAGAGCGCTGACATCTGTGAAAGGGGAGGGAGGGGGGAACTTTAGCAGCTTATATCTCTCAAACTATACATGTTTGAGTGACAAGATGTAGGTTATTGCATTTATATTTTTAATATCTACACTAATAAGCTTTGCTAGAAGTAACCATTACTTTCCCTCCACTTACTCATTTTCCTACCTTTTTCTTCATATTTTCTCCTACAATAAAGATCTCATATGATGCACAGATAGTAACTGAGAGATCCTAATTCTTATGTGATGCCAAGCCTTTTGTACTTGATCTTGAGTACACGTAAGTACAAAATGGAGTATTGATTGCTTATTACAATGACAATATTCTAGCACTGCAGTATAATCTAAAGTTGCAAATAAAAATAATTCAAGTCAAACAAACCCCATTGGGTTAAATAGCAATTATCATGTTTTACTATGTTTGCAGACTTTATAGAAGCATTGGGATGCTCTGTGTATCCTAAAATTGGCTCCTATCTCCCATTTGGTACAGCGGTCCTGGTTATGAGAAAATCTCCATGCAGCAAAGATGATTCAATATATCACGTAGTGCAATTAATGAAACAATTGTCCATATAGTTCAAACTTACGGTAATAGCATGATACAATGGAGATAACCAAATCATCATGGGGAAGTACAAGAGATGCCTTCTGTATAAATGAGTGAGATGCTGTAGAGAGGAGTAGCGAAAACTGAGGATTCACTTTTAAAAAGTCACATTCGTAATAGCGTGCGGCTACACGCCACATTCAGCAAGGCGAAGAGATGAAAAGGGCGACATGAGAATCTCGCCCTGCATAAAAGTGCAAGATTCTCATGTTGCACTATGAAACATCACCTTCAGTGCAGTGGTGAACTTTGCCATCTGTTAGAGGAAGTAATCAGTGGTTGAGATGTGTGATATATTTCTTGTATCTTAATATAATGTACATAGTAATGTAATGTACATAGTAATGTAATATACATAGTAATGTAATACATATGTACAATGGACTAAACACATGCGTTTTGATCTGGGTTATCTATATCTCAGATCGCTATTTGATAATTGGGGGGATTGAAAGCTCTGCTCCATAGAATGCCTTTCATATAATTCTTGGTTTTCCAGAAACATGTATATATTGCATTGTTTACACCAATATTAAAGGGATAGTAATACTTCGTTTTATCTTTATTTTATTTTGTAGGCATTAAAAAAACATGAAGAATGATATGTCCTATCTCTCAAACCTTTATGGGTTGAGAGATATTCACAAGCAAAGTTTTCCCTCCCGCCCCTTTTACTTAGTGTAAGCCATCTCTTCTCAGATGTGGAATCCAGTCCATAGACCAGACAGATAACAGCAGGGGACAATCTTCTTCCTATGAGAACAATGAAAGCCCTGCCCCTCTTGACAAGTTTTTCAGGTTTTTCCCTTATCTTAATTGAAGATTTTCTCTCTCTGGAGTCTACCTGGGCACTTCCCTTCTGCTCTGGCTGAGCAGTGTTACATCAGTAAAAGGGGCGGGAGGGGGATACTTTGACATTGAATTCCTCTTGAACTCCAACTCTGACAGAATTGAAATAACACTCTCCAAAATCTAAATACTATGATGATTAATTAGAGCTGATTTTATTATGAAACATTTCTATCCTTTTAACTCCTTAAGGGCCTTCAATGTTTGGATGAATGAGTTAAGTTATAAGCAGAGGAGAGCAAGATAATACAGGTTCTCTTGCTGGGCAACTGCTGCTTAATAGAATGCCTTACCATGTTGCACTACAAACTCCTATCATCCTCACCCATCTGGTGGCAGCTGAGGATGATATGAGCTTGTGGTGATTGACAATTAAGTCTGTCAATGGCTTCCACTAAAACTAAAATTATATTTCTATTTTGTCTAACTAATCTGGGGGTCTCTATGAATACACAACAAATAACTCATGTAGAGTTGCGCTCTGACAAGTCCAGATATCTAGATGTATTGGTGAACATGGCCATTGAAGTTGAGCAGCTGCATCACAATAGTGAGGAATTACCTCTGTGCTTCATCCACATCTCATCTCCATTTCCATTTCATATTCATCAGTCATCGAATATTTCCATCATTTTATCCATCTATCATATCTTTCCATTTTTTCAAGTAGCAAGGTACTGTGACTCTCATTCAGTTGATGCACATTCAGTATTATTCTGAAGTTGGACCACGGGACATTATCAATTAATTCTTTTATTTGTCCATTTTCCAATTCTTGTAGAGGTTATGGACTATATTATGGGTTTCATTCTGTGAGATCTATATATTCATACATTATCTGATTGGAGGAGTCAGAATTTTAGACTGTTACTGTACTAATTTTTGCGCAAGTGTAGCTTTCCATTCTCAATATGTGGCATTGCACTGTGATTTCATGCTTACCTTGCCAGTCGTCTTCTTCTTGCTGATAGATTTTATCTATCAGCGGTGATTTTGGATACCGAGGCTTGAGCCTCACTACTCCATATTCTCGGGTTGGGTTTTAAGTCACAGGTTTGGATTACTCTTGATCTGTGTTGACTTGTCACAGTTGGGTCATGCTTACCTAGTGCAGCTTGGTGCCTAAGAGTTCCACTGCAGGTAAATGCAGCTCTCATCTTGTCTGCAATGGTACAATGATTCTATCTACCTGTTTTATGGGAATAAGACTCTCTTGAACTAATTGTAGGCTCATACAATAAAGTTCTGTATACAGTATCCACTGTGTTTAAACAAGAACTAAATCACTCCTATCTTATCAGTATCATTATTATGGGGTCATCTAATCCCATACCATTTTATTTGATAAGATAGAAAATCACTGCTATTAAAATCATGGCTGATAACAGATCGTAAATGTTGAGTAGCAGATACACAAGTGGAACAGTTTTCTAGCCCCCATGAGTTGTATTTTATGTAAGAAGAAGCCTGGAGGAGACAGATTAATGGAGGAATTGTTACTTCAGATTCAATTGTAAGAAAAGGCATGATGTGATAACAAACTGAATGAAATACTACAATGGAAATAAGACAAAAGAAAAGATCTGTGGCTAAAAGGATTTACAGAGAGGAGTTTCTAAAAAGCACAATACATTTAGATTGTTCAGTGCCTAAATATCTAATTTGTTTGGTGGAATTCTGCATCCAAAAAATCCAATCTAAATGTCCTATGCTTAGATGATAGTTGGGTTACCTGCATCCTGCAGCTGATGTTGGATCACATGTCCCATTATCCTCAGCTGGCTATCTGGCAGCTAAGAATAATGGGACTTGTAGTCCAACAACAGCTAGATGGTTAAAGTTTATTCACCCGTGGCTTAGACATAATCACAACTGCAGCAAATATTTCTCAATATTGGCATGCCAAAGCATTGTCTCTACCTAGTCTCATTAAAGGGTTAGTAATGCCTTCTTATAAGTTTATGCTATTTTGTAGATGTAAAAAAAATAAAAGATGTGGAGCAAGTCCCATCTCTCAAACCTTTATGGTCTGAGAGATATTCACAGCTAAAGTTCCCCCCTCCCTCATGTGAGCTGTAAAGCTGACAGAAGGAGATCCGTGTCGGCCAACTCAAGGCAGCTCTTCAGCTGAGCCGAAATAGCAATATTTAACCCCTTAAGGACCATTGACGTCCCTGGACCGTCACGCTGGTCCGACACTTAAGGACCAGTGATGGTCCTGGTACGTCACGTACTTTTACTCACCGCGCTCCTGCAGGAGCACGGTGAGTAATACTGGGGACTGAAGTTGATCGCTCCAAGACCAGAGCGATCTCTTTCAGTCCCTCGTTCGGCTGGCAAGACAGTCTTTTCTATCTGGTCCTTAAAGGACCACACACTCCTGGACCGCTGGTCCTTAAGGGTTTACAAAAGACCTACTTCATTGGAACGGTCTACAAAGTATGCTTGCAAACCAGGCACACTTTGTAGGCTGTTTCAGTGAAGTAATTCTTTTTAAATATCACTATTTCTGCTCTGTTGAAGAGCCGCCAGCTGGTCCCAGGACCGGGATCTCCTGCTGTCAGTAGAGCTCTGACGTCAGTGCAAGGGGAGGGAGGGGGGAACTTTAGCTGCGACTATCTCTCAGACCATAAAGTTTTGAGATGGGACTTTCTCCACATATTTTTTTTTTTTTAAATCTACAATATAGCATAAACTTATAAGAAGTCATTACTATCCCTTTAAGGTAAGACGGTCTTATGCCAAAAATTAGTAGAACAATTCTGGAATAAGACAACTGCACCATACAGGACAAATAAAAATTACTATAGAGTTCAATTTGCTTTTATACTCCTCAATGCATATGAGCATACCTGGGAACTCTCCAGATTTGCCCCAGAGATTCCGGTTTTGACAGAGCTTTACCGGGTCTCCAGGGCAGAAGCTGATTTCTCCGGATGTGGTGAGTTTCTATTGAAACTCTGCCCACATCTGCTGTTTCTGCCGGTGTTCCTCCTTCCCCAGCCTTCTGTGTGACACCTTTAAGCCCTGCCCCCTCAACTCGTGTTAAGCCCCGCCCCTTTTTGACACGATTCACGTCATTATTGTCACCCCCTGCTGCACCAGAGGACTCCCCTCTGGGTAGACCTCAATTGGAAGTTCCCAGGTATGCATACGAGACCTCTAAACGGTTCCAGGAATTAAAAGCCCCATATACATCGATGGGCATTTGTGTACCTTTATTTCTCCCCTGTGGTGTGGTTGGTTTGCTCAAAAACTGCTCCTTCTTTTCTGTTGTTCCTAAAGCTCATAGTGTTTATGGCAGGTTCCTGTGCAACTGGAAACATCTTCTCAGTTGTTCATGGAAACACAAGCAGAGGTCTGGTGGAGTAAAGCTCCTTGACAATTTGCCATCCTCTATTTAGTTCTTACTTGGCAAAAACACTCCATTCTATTAAACCATATAACCTCCCTATAACGGTTTTCTTTTGTTTGGGGGGGTTTTGGATGGGTTTTTAAAAAAAAAATGCCTTGCTTACTTCATCATCCTACGCTTTACTCTACTCTAGTTTTTCTTCACCATATCCAATCTAGTAAATATGTACTTACTTCGTGTGACTCTAAGAATTGTTTTATATAACCCTTCCTTATTCTTCCTCAAGTGCTGCTTTCAGTACAGATTAAATCATATCCTACTTGAGCATAGGTATCACAAACAGTCAATCAAGAATTCTGAATCACAAATGTATAATCAAACAAAGTTACTCTTAAAGGAGCAGTGCCTCCAATGAAACAATTAAATAAACACAGTAGCGAGTTGGGGGGGAGTAAACTTAGATCTGTGTATATGGGGGAATCTTTGCCCTCAATGTTGTCTGCTTGGTTATGTCATCTATCCTCTCAGCTCATTTAAATGAAAAAAGGCCAACAGCTGAATTTCGACACCACATTTTGATATTGGTGAAAATATTAAAAACTAAGTGTACATTTTTAGTCTTTTTGATGCCACTTAGGACTGCCAGGGATTAGCTCCCCAATGTAGTATTTATTAACAAAATACAAATTCAGTGTCCGGTTGCAAACCCGCGTTCACTTTCTGGATGCACAACTATACACCAAACAAAACAGCTAAGCCTCCTGGACTAGGGACCAGAAAGTATATACAATGCATAAAAAAACTTTAAAACTTCCCCCTAAAAAGGCGGTAAGTCCAATAAATACTTCAGTCACACCTATGTTGATGAAGCATGAAGAGATGGCTGGATGAAATGGATACAGTCACACACTATTCCAATATCGATATTCCAACCAGCTTTCTGATCCCTGGCATCGCAACCACATCCAGTGTGCTCCTTCTCCACGCTACTCCCAAGATTCTGCAGAACAGAGGGTGCAAATCTGGGGACAAATCTAAAAGCAGTGTTTATTGAAAAAAAGAATCACTCCCACAACAAGAAATGCAATTACAGGATAAAATCAGTATATAATTGCCGCAAATGTCCTTCTTGCGACAAAGTTTCAGCTTAGGGACAGATTAAGACACCTTTGAGCACTGGGACTCTGTAGAATTGCAAGCCAGTTTATACACGGTACCTCTACATCAAGCAGAATCTCCTGCTTTAGTCCTTGGCTCTCTCCTCAGGTCCATGTCTCCCTACACCCAAATGCAATGGCTGCCTCTATGGATATAACATCAAAGATGAATTGAAGATGTTATCTAATGAAAAACAGCACGTAGGTAAAATACATACAGGGTATCTGGATTCTCTGGCCATAGTATGGTAAGTGTGGGTTTATTTTTGGGAGGTTCTAGTGTTCCTTTAGATCTCCAAATGCTTCTCATATAAGGTGTTACAGTGTTGGAATGTTTGAGCAAACATTGCTTCATCTTGTCTCCTTTATATCACCAACTGTTTTCCCTTCCAGAAATCTAGTCATTTTAATATCCACACTGATGGTTTACGATACAATGAAGAGTGTGACCTGAATGAGAAATTACAAGAAAATCCAATCTAAGCAAACGATAAATTAATTTACACCTTGAGTAATTGAGGCTGTTGCTTTAAGAGGTGGGAATGGGAAGAGGAACATAGGCAGCTTTCACTTTAAATCAAAGAATACATTCTGAGGAGCAGATATGTGGCAGTGATTTCAACAAAGGCACTAATGGGCATTTAATGCGTCCATCAATGTTTGTAAGTTTCTGGCATAAGGAACACACACAATAGCCTTGAATCCCTCTTTAACACTTATTTGAGATGACAGGAAAAATGAAAGAGTTTGTGCTTTCAATGGAAAAGCAATCATTGCTACATTATATTTCTGCTTGCCCTATCATGCTAATGCATGGTAAAAATGTCACCAGATGTATTTAAGGACCCGATCGAGCTCTGAGGCTTCATTCCTTTTACTTGGCTGATTAGTTAAGGGAGGAGAGAGAAAAAAATCTTCAATTTGTATGTAAATGCGGCATGGTTTGCTATCAGCTGTACACCTGCACCTGTAAAAATAATAAACTGGAGTTTAATGCTGTAATTATAAGCATTTCTGGGAGTTTTCAAGAGTTTCTGACCAGTGAGATGAGATATTTGTGCTGGGATATTACTGATGCCCAGACAAGAGGGGAATATGTGGCTGGTGCAGATTAAGCTACTCTAGCCTTCTCACTTACTATGGAAATATTTGCTGAAAATTATGTGATTGTAAGCACTGGTGGTGCACATTCTAAATGGATAATTTCAACTAGACACATCCCAAGTGACATTCAGATGAGCTGCTGCCATTTGAAGTGGGAATCCTATTTATATTGAAGTCTTATAGTACTCATTGTCAGTAACCTTTCCAAGTCATCAAGATAGAAAACAGGGTAGAGCAACAATATCAATGCAGCCCAATGCACCTTCACACAATAGATGACTGAAACCAGTAACTAGGGCCGGCACATTAGGCAGAATAGGCAAATATCTAGAAACCCATATTTTGAGGGGCTCCTCAGCAATTCTGGCCACTCCCACATTCTGAGTTGTTGGTCTTACTCTGGCCAGATTATTTCCTGATTTGTCCAGTTTATTTACCAGCTTACACACATCTTTACTTTCCAGTATTTAACCCCTTGGTTAACTCATTGGAGACCTCTCTAGCATCCAAGGAGTTAAGAGATGTTAGGTATTTTTATGTTGTACGCTAACGGTATTTTCTAGGTGGTGCTATGGGCATCTGAGATGTAATTCTGGCTCTCCCATTCAGAAGCTGACTGGAACCAAAATATTATGACTGCTGTTGTCATTGGATTGATGGATTTGGCTCATCACTTACTCAGTGTCTAACAGGATGCATGAACTTAAAACAAAAGTTACACCTCCTAATAACCCACCACCACCACGCTCACCTTACTTTGGATGAAAAATCCTAAAGGCCCCTATGAATTTTGCTCTTGTGCTTATGTTTAAACAATGACATTTTCAATAAGTTCTAAGTGCCATGTCCATGGAGACGGACAGACAGTTTCAAATAGGACCTCAGAACACAAACTCTACCCACTTCACATGGTAATCTTAACTCTTTTAGGACCAGTAGGGCCATTAAGATTTTGTGATCATTGTATTGTAAGTGTGTGGCGGGGGGTGGGGTAATAGTACAAGGTCTAATTTTTCCTTTAAGGGATATTTTTTATAATAAGCTACTATTTCAGAGTCTGGAGCACGTCCATATAATCTAATGCCTCTTGTCAATGGCGTCCTACACAGAGCATGTTGCTCATTCTTCTTGCAGAAATCAATCAAAGGTTTATCCATCAAAGCATGGGAAAAGTAGCTCTCTTTACCACTATAAGTTACAGGTACTTTCAGGTATGTATCAATAATCAATTGTATTTTCCTGCCTTGACTATAGGATACGGTCAAATACGATAAAAATCTAGAGGAACTTAGGCCATTCCAGCTATACACTCATATGCATATAGCTTATGTGTGTGTCTATCTCCCATAGCTTTCTGTGGTATGCAGAGTGCTGAACCTGCCAGACGGGAATGGTGGCTTGCTTATTGATGAATGTGCAACTGGAAGATATGATTTTGCAGTTGATGAATTCAAGAATAACTGCATTTTCAGTGAAAACAGTATTTCCTTGTACATTTAGTCATTAACCGCCGTAGATCTGTTCGTGAGAATTTACATAGCACATTCCTTTCTTCGGCAGCCAAGTTAAACCACTCTAGGAACCTAAAGGCATCATTCAAATAAAATCCTCTTCTATGAAAATCCCATCAGCTTCACGCTGTTTTATCTCTATCACACTGACTTTTTCATTCTTTATCAATTATTTCTTGGGATATCATCTTGATCTTCTTTGCTGTCTCTTAAAAGTTTCCAAGCTCTGCTGAATATGTTACAACTTTCAATAGATTTTACATCAAAAAGTATTCTACTCAAAAGGGCCACACTGCCAAGGCAAAACAGACTTTCAGAGACTCCTAGGGCTGTATTCAGGTAGCTTAACAGGTGCAGTTCCATGGCAATCCAACTGCACCATAATACACAAATAGAATATCCAACAATTCCCATTGAATTAAATTGGACTTTTAATCTCTTTAATGCTTAGCAGTGCATTAGAGACCTCGCAAACATTCAAGAGGAATGGAAGCTCCAGAGGTAAGGCCTTGCAGCTGCCGCTAGACTACAACCCCCATAATCCTTTGCCAGCCAACGGCTGGCAGAGAATGATGGGAGATATAGTCCAGCATTAGCTGTGGAGGGCCTCATGTGACATACCCTGGTGAATTCACTGACAAAAAGTAGCCACTTGGCATATAAAATGGGTATCTTCAAGGCAGTTAAGGCAGATTAAGTTTCAGGGCAGTATACACATAAACATGTTACTTATGATATAGACAAAGAACAAAGCTGAAATTGACATTTTATCTACAAAGCTTTTGGTCTTTACCTTTTTTTTTATAACACATAGTGCTATATTTCTTTACTTACATATTTGTATTTTTAAAGCTATTGAAGCACTTAAGTTAGGGCCAGTGGGCCACTACCTGGCGCTCACTTCATCTCCCAATTGCTACTGTAAAGCAGTGGGAGATGCAAGAGTATAGGGCCAGCAACCAGGGGTGGGCTGGCCTGGGGGGCAACGGGGCAATTGCCCCCCAGGCCGCTCTTAAGTTTGGGTCGGTGGGCCGCTGTCTGGCACTCATCTCCCAATTGCTACTGTAAAGCAGTGGGAGATGCAAGAGCACAGGGCCAGCAACGTTTATTTGGATGTCATTCCGATCTAGGACATCAAAATGGTGGAAAGAGAAGGCACTTGTTAATGCATTTCGCTAACACTGACAGATGGGTGATTTCTAAAATCTGAGGTGCAGCCCCGCTGCCTGTAAGCAATGTTAAGCACAAAGCGATTGGACAGAGTAGCACTAACCTCAATGGAGTGGGCCTAGCTTCATATTGCTGCTGGATAGGCTGACGAAAGACACAGGATGCACCTGCTGCCTGCCAGTCCTGTGGCAGTATGAGGCTAGGTCAACGCCAACTCCGCTAGTGCTATTCTGCCCAGTCTCATCTCCAGGGCCAGTTTTAGACTTGTGTGAAGGGTGCCATGTACCCGGCCGTGCGGTGCCTGTTACACACACTTAAACTAATCTGTCAGCTGGGTTTGCTGCGCATGTTTACGGTACACAGACCTTAGCTACGTACCACGCGTGACACGCCATATTTCATCACAGCTCGCAGGGGTGAGTGATGAATAAACATGGGAGCAATATAAATAGGTGCGCCATTTGGAGACCACCAGAAAACTGAACAGGCCATCGTCACAACTATCCTAAGAGGGCTGAGGACCAACCCAGGCATGCAAGGGGTTGCAAGACAATGTGACACAGTCAGGTAAACAGTGTGTGTGGGGAACAGCATGAAGGTGGACAGTGTGTGGAGGTGGACAACAATGTGGGCAGTGTGTGTGGAGGTGGAAAACAACAGTGTGGACAGTGTGGGGAGGTGGGCAACAATGTCAGCAGTATGTGAAGGTGGAAAACAACAGTGTGGACAGTGTGGGGAGGTGGTAGACAGCAATGTGGACAGTGTGTGGAGGTGATAGACAGAAATGTGGAGGTGGTGGACAATGATATGGACATTGTGTGAAGGTGGACAATAACAAGGTGTGGAGCTGGACAACAGTGTAGACAGCAGGACAGTGTGTGGAGGTGGACAGTGTATGGAGCTGGACAACAGTATGTGGAGGTGGACAACAATGTGGACAGTGTGTGGAGATGGACAACAATGTGGATAGTGTGTGGAAGTGCACAGTGTGTAGAGGTGGATAACAGTGTGGAGATAGTGTGGAGGTGGACAACAGTGTGTAGTGGTGGGCAACAATGTGGACAGTGTGTGTAAGTGGACAGTGTGTGGAGGTGAACGACAGTGCGGACAGTGTATGGAGGTGATGGACAACAATGTGGACGTGGTGGACAACAGTGTGGACAATATATGGAGGTGATGGACAACAATGCAGAGGTGATGGACAACAGTGTGGACATTGTGTGGAGGTGGTGGTCAATGTGTGGAGGTGGACAGTGTCTAGACTCTAATCATAATTTAAGCCCCATAATGTAAATCAGAAAAAATCAGCAGGTAATGAATAGCTTATATTTCAAATTAAGGTTAAAAAACCCCTCCTGTCTGGCTCTCCGTGATTCCATGTTGCCTTTTCTTATGACTGTGCCCCCTGTTTCATTTTTCCACTCTGACATTTTACCCTCCATGTGCCCAACATTTGCCCTTTTTTCACTCTCTGTACCTTTCTTTTGCCAAAATTCCTTCTCTGTGCCATCTGCTCATCTTGTCCCTAGTTTTGCCCCCTTGTGCCTCTCTGTGCCCCCTTTTTGCTGTATGCCTATCTGTTAATTTCTGGCCCTCATCTGTGACTTTTTTATGGATCAGTACTTACAAGTACCAAGGTGTACTAATAGCATTAACATGATTTATGGGACAGTCTTTCCTATTTACAAAATTTACTGATGGCATGGATGTGGTTATGGGCCAGTCCTTCCTGGGACTAAAATGTATTCATGGCAGTGACATAGTTGTGGGTCAGTCTTTCCTATGATCAAAGTATATTGACCGCTTTCACGTAAGAGGTTCAATTGCTATAATTTTTGCTTTTACATGAAGACCAATTTGTTTTGTTTTGTGAATATAATGTGACACTTCAGCCATACACTACATCAAACGAATACTCTCCAACATCAAATATAACAGGTGCCACAGCAAAAGCCCCCCATCATCAAATGCCCTCCCTGTAGAAGCCCACATCAACATAAACCCCTGCTTGCACCATTAAATGTCCCCACTATATCACATCCCACAAGTATCAGCAATAAAAAAACACCATTAAAAGCCTCATCAACTAAAAACCCAGTGGAGTGGGCATCATTTTCTACCACCACCTATTTTCTTACACATGCTATAATTCAACAGGCAGCATTTGGTTAAAAGATGCACTTGTGCCCATCCCTTTCTTTTCCCCTTTGCCTTGTCTCTCCCTCATTGCTCTTTCTCTCCCCATTTTTCCCTCCTTTTCTCCCAGTTGTTCGCTTAGTGGTATCACCAGTGAAACTCTCACTTGTAAGCTCCATGGTTTCAATGGTGTAGCTCGATTTCAGATGTAAGCTCTGTAGTGTCACTATTGTAGCTTTATTTCAATTGCAAGCTATGCGGTATCACTGGATTCAATTTCATTTGTAAGTGCTGCAGTATCACTAGTATAGCTCCATCTGAATGGTAAGCCCTGTGGTAGTACCATTTCAGTTGTAAGCTCTGTAATATCAGTTATGTAGCACCATCACAGTTGTAAGCCTTACATTACAACATTAATGCCAATTGTAAAATATCAAAAGGGAGTGGGCTGGGCTGGAGCGTTCTAGGAAATGGGCCACTTGATTGTACTTGCCACCCAGGCCAAAAGTTGCCAGCCCTCCCCTGTGAAAGGATCCCCCTCCCTCCCCTTTCCCTGCATCATTGTACCTCAGTCTGGTCTGGATGTAGAGTGGTGAGGGACAATCTTCAGAAAGCAAAAGGAAAATCCTTCTTCAAAGGGAGCAGGGTTTTTCTTATACTTACTGAGTGAAGATTGTCCCTTGCTGCATCTGTCTGGTCCCACGACTGGATTCAAGATGTAAGGGGAGGTGGCCAGAAGGGGCGGGAGGGGGGTACTTTCGGCTTCAATAGCATTTAAAGCACAAATATGTAAGTAAAGAAATATAGCGCTACGTGTTATAAAAAAAAACATAAGAGCAACACTTTAATAGAAAAAATACTATCCGTTTAAACTACACATTCATTTTGTTTTCCAAACAGGTTAATAGATTTTGAGAGTTTTGATCTAAGGATTGGAGAGACTAATCTCAGCAGAGCATTGTTCTCTGCATAATTTATTAGTTAAGTGTCCAGAAGATCATCTTTCCTTACCTTCTTAGTCTGAAAAAATCAGTTTCCACCAGAGGGGTGTAATAAATGGATATGTAAGAATAACTACACAAATCCTTTCAAGATGGAAGCTCCCACAGAGGGGAGGATTTTGGAAAGATCATAAGATCTTGTAAAAAAATAAAGAAAACAGTGCATCTTGGAAAAAATACAAACATAAGATAAAGTAAATTTTTCATTTTTATTTAATAGGCACTTTTTTATTGTGATAGGTCTGCTTTAAAGGAGCAGTAAACCTTTTTATGAAAGCCTATCCTATAATATAAAAGGCCAGAATGTTTGTCAGATGCAGTCATGCGCAGTAGAGACTGCCTGAACTCACAGAATGTTGGGAGCATTCTGTGTGTTCAGGCTGTCTCTACTGCACATGACTACATCACCTGCGCTGCCAGTGAGGCGGCAGTAGTATGCAGAGCAGGACCGGCCTCTTTACCTCACTGGGCCTTGGCCCATGTACACAGGCTTTTACACTATTATGTTATAAAGCACCTCATGATGAGAAAAAACAAGGGTACTACCATTGGTGGCAGTTGCTTTATTCAACTGTTATAACAGTTCAAACTGTCTGGCAGTGATAAAGTCGTTCAGATTTAATTCAGTACTGCAGTCAGTGACTCACCTCTCCAATAGAATGCAATAGAATGACTATAAGAACATTAGACGGACTGAAAGTGAACTTTGAACAAACTGTAAGTGAATGTATGATGCCAAATCAGCACAAAAATAGGCTTTGGAATTGATGTCTGAACCCTACACCTGACTAACGTCAATTTACTATGCTATATATGCAGAAAATCATCCTGTTAATGCTACTTGCCATATTTCCTTTACACCTTGCTTGGGCCAATGTACTAAGCAAGGCACAGAGCAAATAACATTATTGTATGTCATTTTCCTGCCATGCTGTCAGGCTCGTGGTATGGTGCTTGCTGGCATTAATGTCCAATACTGGCAGAATGTGTCTGCCGTTATGCACATCAGAAATTAAATACAGTAGTGTATAGTGTAGCTGAACTGGCAAATTTGAAAATTTGCCCTACTCTTCATGTACAAAAATAAAATTTTAAACATTTACAAAGCAATGTATTAAATACCCCTCAGGCACTCAAAGGGTTAAATGTTAATAACGCCCATCTATTGGAACATGCGTCTTTTAATTTACAGAAAAGCCCAACGGTATATGTTTTTTACATTAAAAAGGTTTACTCATTCTTTAATAGCTGATTACATGTCAAGGAGTAACCATAACTGACAAGTATAAAACAATTATTTCCTTTTTATTTTGCACACTGTTCATAATCCCTTAGATACATATGCATACACCTATGACCTCACTGACCTATAGAATAAGTAGGATATGGTATATGGAAAAAGAGCGAGTAGATTAGATTCTTTGATAAATATCTGCAAGACAACCCATAGGAAAACCGGATATTTCCTAGTGACACATTTCATCCAAATCTGTCTTGATGGCCATAATGATAAAGCAAATAGGGTTCATGTAGAGGTCAAGCGGGCAAATTAAATACAAGGAGCACTCCGTTCTTGCTGATGTCAATGACTGAAATATCAGACAACAGATGAGAGTTGGTACCGTGTTAGCCGTAGAAATACAGGAGGAAAATAAAGTTGATACCTTTATTGGCTACATACGCAGATTTGGGATGCAAGCTTTCAAGAACTTTTAGGTCTCTTCCTCATGTATGTTATCATAATATGCTTCAGGAAGAGACCTAAGAGGTCTTGAAAGCTTGCATTCTAAAGCTGCTTAGTTAGCCAACAAAGGTATAAACATGACTATATTTACCTCCTGAAATATCAGACATAGATGGTCTTCTCAGAATGCAAGATAAAGGAAGAGTAATACCTCCTATTAAAAAACACCCACTTACCTTAATATGGCCAGAAAATCCTGATTTGAATTTTTCCCTTGTGGTTCAAGAGATAACATCTTGAATCAGTCGTGGAAGTTATGTTCATGGAGGAGGCTATGAGGGCTGCAAGGAGGACCATAAAACATAATCTCCATTGCAGCACATGGTAATCATACCAGGCAACTCTCCGGAATTGCCCTGGAGACTCCAATTTTAACAGTGCATTACCGGGTCTCCAGGGACAGGGACTGATTCTCCGGATGTGGGGAGTCTGCTTCTTCCCACCCTGTTCCTCTTACTTCTCCTCCTTCCCCATCCAATTCCTACCACTCTCGCCCACTTTTGTGATGCACCCGGAAAGCCCCACCCCCACTCACGGATAAGCCGCGCAGCTTTTTGCACAGTTTGTGGCAACTATATCCCCAGTGTCACCAGAGGATTCCTCTCCCGGGAAGAAGAGAAAGTTCCCAGTTATGACAGTAATCTTAACCTTGTAACCTTTGGAGTGAGTATATACGTATGCCGCACATTCTGATTTCCCAAAATCAGGGAAAAAAGTGAGGGATAAAGGACAGAGGGATTTTGGTCTCAAACAGGGACTGTCTGTCCTAAAGAGGGCCACTTGAGATGTATGTGTATGTTGGCCATTATATATACACTATAGTGTATGAGATATTTACTTTGTTTATTTGTCATTTTATGCAAATTACCTCCTGCTAGGATATGGCAGTTGGGAGGGAGAGGGGAATATTAGTATATGACATGCCAGGCTGTACCAGCCTAATCTGCATAAACTGACAAATAGATAAATCTAAATATCACCTATAGTTTAAAATAAGGAATGTTAGGGGTGTTATTGGCATGGGCTGGACTTGATGGATGCATGTCTTTTTTCAGCCTTATCTACTATGTTACTATGTTACTATGTAATGTCTAAAATAAATATAGATGATTTTGAAAGCTTTCAAATTCACCCAACTCATTATAAAGTATCAATGCTGCTTTAAACCCTAATTGATTTCGGATTTCAACAAACTGCATTTTTTAGCCCAAATTTGCAGTTAGGAAGTCCTAATAATAATGTTCAGGTATGATTTAAGCATAGCCTGGGCCTGTCACGATAAGACAAGTTCACTTTGCTTTACAGTAATTAATTTATACTTATATGTTGCACTTACCATTTTTCTGTGAAATAAATAGCTTTTGAGAAATTAACTAGGGATGGGTGAAACTTTCCGCCTCAAACTGAAATCAGCGAAATATGGCACTTTCCTCTTTGCAAACAATTTCCGGCGAAAAGTGTCGATTTTCCACTTTTTTTCCCTTTTCTCTCGGATTTCAACAAACTGAATTTTTTATCCCAAATTTGCACACACAACACATTACAAATAATATTTTATTTCCCAAAGGCATTGTATAAAAGGGGCATGAGGGTGCCTGTGTTGGAGGGGTGTGGAGAAAGAATCAGTTGAACAGGGAATGTTTTTGGGGGGGGGTTACTGTGATTGGGGGGCACTTAATGAAAAAGAAATCCTAAATAAAATAAAATAAAATAAAAACCATAAGACATGGTATAAAGGGGTCTGAGGAAGGTGCCTGTGTTGGTGAATGAATGAATGAATCATTTGGACAGGGAATTTGTTTTTCGGGGCTTTCTTGACTGCTACTGGGGGGACAGTTAATAAAAAAATAAGTCAATAAAATAAAATAAGACATTTGTATTTAAAGTGACAGAGACAGGAACCTCCTGACATAAGCTGCCACTGGGGTGGACTGATACTTGACTTGATAGAATATTTTGTAGAGGATGATTTGTTTGATTTGTTGTTAGAGGCCTTTGTAGGACTTAGACTTATTAGAGGCCCAAGCCCTGAAGAAACATTGATTTGTAGGACTTAAGCTTGTTTGGCACAAGCCCTAAGGAAACATTGATTTGTAGGACTTAGGCTTGTTAGAAGCAAACCCACCAACAACTGTTTATTTTTTGTAGGACTAGTTTTTATTTATTTATTTATTTTAAACACAAGCCCTGAGAAAAAAATAAAAAATGCCCTACTGGTCTAATGCCAGCAGGTCATGTTGGCCAGTGGCTACTGTCAAATGTCCACCTGGGTTACCACTGCTGTTCGTACTGCTGCTGCTGAGTTGTTTAAGCTGCAGGATGATTAGGCAGCTGAAAGGGAATGGGATCAACAATAGCAGTAACATGGAAGATGGATGATGGAGGTTCCACTTGCCACAACTGGCTCCAGTGATGAGCCTGAGGCAGTAGTAGAAGAATAAGTCACCCCCAGTATATGTGGAGAAAAGAACAAGTTGACCATTAAATCTTCTCCACCTGCCCCTCCTCAAAAATCATCATTGGTGTGTTGTTATTAGAATATATATTTTCCCTTGAGAACAGGAACTGTGACTTCCATCAGCAACTGCAATGTTCACAGTGTGTGTGTGGTAAAAAACATCTGGGGGCACAACTGTATCCAAACACCATGATACCCAAAACCAACTACTGCCCTTGTCACTGTACCCCTTGTCCAGACCCCGCTAAGGACACATGACAACTTGCTGACAGTTTAATAGTAATGATGAACCCTCCCTGCCAGAATCCTAGCATATTCTGCGGGATGGAATCTCCTCAGATGCCACCTGATGACCTGATATTGATTCTCCTCCACCACACACTGGCATATGTGGTCAGTGCACCACACAGTGTGCAATGGATAGAGATGAACTGTCATATCCTAACATTAACAGAGTGGCTACAATTTGGCGGGGGAGGTAACAATGAATGAGGTGGATTGGCAGGAGATGTACTTGTTACCCTAGAGGAAGGTGATGTTGATGGCGAGCTAGTTGTTTTGCTCGTCATTGAACTTCAGTGTCTGTATTCTTCCTCCTCTTTGATCTCCACCTTTCTGGAGAGTCAGGGGGTACAGTAACAGCGGTGCTAGATTTCTGTAAGGGGTGTATGGCTTTAACATGTTTGGAGTAAATGTCATGGTGTCTGTGTTTCATGTGTGTTATCAGGGCGGTTGTGCCAAGGTGTGTTCCCTCCTTTCCCCTTCTCACTAACTTGTCACAAATTTTGCACTGTACCATTGTTGATGATGACTGCACTGTGCCTGCCAGAAGAGAATAATAGTCCCACACCCATGACTTCTGGGGGGAGGGATAGGGAACAGGTGGAGAAGAATGGCCTCTTTCTTCTTGTCCTCCACATTCCCCTTCACTTTCTGTGGCAGTGGATAATGTTGCTGCTGTTGCTGCTACTGCTTCAGATTAAGCACTGCAACTAGGACCAGGAGTATTGCTGGCGCTGGCAAGTGGAACCTGTCCTAGTCCTGCATTACTTGTTAACCCCATTCCCACTGTGTCCACGGTGGTCTGTGGCACACTAGCCTTCTCCTCAGCACCCTGCTGCACTTTCATCTCAGCAGCAGCAGAAGTTAGAGCAGTTGAAATTTCCGCTAATTTCAAAAGCTGACTGCTAATGGTGGTAGTGATGCCCATCCTCATCCTTGTCTCCCATTCCTTCTCAGTTTCTGATAAAAAGGCCATCAATGTCTCTTCCACCCCAGCTTCTCCAACACCACCACCACCACTAGTCCCTACATGCTGCTGCTCTATTCCAGACATCTCACTACTGCTTGGAGAAGGTGACGAGCAATGTGACAGAGTGTCCCCTGCTGTCACACATGGCATACTTTTCTCCTCCCCCCCGAGTACTACAAGAAACACTAGCAGCAGGCAAAGTATTGGTGGCAGCAGGTTCAGCACTGGCAGCAGGTTCAGTACTAGCAACAGGTACAACACTAATGGCTGCAGTTACAGAAATGGTGGCACTGGCAGCAGGGCAGCATGTCTGGCAACAGGTACAATACTAGTGGCTGCAGTTACAGAAATGGTGGCACTGGCAGCAGGGGCAGCATGTCTGGCAACAGGTACAACACTAGAGACTGCATGATCAGAAATGGTGGCACTGATAGCATGGGCAGCACATCTGGCAACAGGTAAAACACTAGTGGCTGCAGGATCTGAAATGGTGGCACTGGTAGCAGGGGCAGCACGTCTGGCAACAGGTACAACACTAGTGGCTGCAGGTACAACAATGGTAGCACTGGCAGCAGGGGCAGCACGTCTTGCAGCAGGCACAGGCAGCTGACCTGTCCTGCTCTCACTAGTACTACCCTTTTCTCCCTCCCTTCCCATTCTCTTTTCTCCCTCCCTTTCTATTAAATCCCCCAAGATCCCCTGGGGTGATTTAGGGGGACTGGACAGCATTGGAGTCACTATGAGCCTCTCCTGTCTCACTTTTTGCAAAATATCACAAGAGAATAGCACAGCATGTCTATCTCGCTCTGTAGCTGCTTTTATTGTGTCTGCCTTCAGTGAAAAGTCAAGTTTTTATAGCGGAAGTGCCAAAATAACGTAAATCAATGGACAGAAACTTTTTAGCCATTGAAAAATTGGCAAAAGATTTTGGCCAATGGGCAAAAGATCCTAAAATTTTAACCGCAAGTTTTAAAGCGGACTTTCCCGCAAAAAAGCAGAGAACAACGTGTTTTTTGTGAAATTTCCTGCTGGAACACGGCGATAACTTTTGCCCACCCCTAAAATTAACCTTGATATATTTGTGACACAGTATGGCACTCTGTGCTAATTTGGGATTATCCTAGCCTTGGTGAAGAGATAATCTGAATTTTAATAATGACAGGAGGCTCATATTGCTTTAACTTTCTTTACTTCACCTCCATAGCAGCAACATAACACAGAACAACCAATCAGAAAAAAGCAAAACTATAAATAGCTCTGCAGAACTGTCCCACTTCCTCTTTCTTGAAGCGAACGTACTGGAACCAGAAAGTAAACAGGAAACTTGAAACGAAGAACGATTGAGGACTCAATCCTACATGAAGAAGATGGAGATGCGGTAAGCTTGAATGTTTTCGATTGAGAACCGAAGCCAGTTAAGCTGAAAAACAGTAAATATAGAGAGTCGTGGCATTACAAAATAAACTGGACATCAGTAAAATACATGCATAAATGAATGTACAATAAAACAATGAAAATGTCTGAAAACATGTATCGCATAATATAAAGAACAAGGAATAAGAAAACATTAATACAGGGATAAAGAAGACCCAGAGAGAACGAGAGAAGAAGAGGTGGGAAAAGACTAGAAAAAATTCAGATTATCTCTTCACCAAGGCTAGGATAATCCCCAATTTTAAAACATGACAGGAGGCTCATATTGTATTTTTAATGCTCCGAAAGAAGAAAAGAACCCGGAAGATTCTAAACGTAGATTCCCAAGACCAGTCTGCAGAATGCAGAATATTTGCTAAGGAAGCACCCGATGTCAAAGCCGCAGAAGCAGCTGCTCCACTAACAGAATGAGCTCCGAAGGAAACATCAACGCCAGCCAAGGACAAAAGCCATCTGACCCAGCGGGCCAGGGTGCATGAAGAAACAGGTTTGTGTGGACTAACATACGATATTAAAAGTTGTCTCGTATTTGGAAGGTGAAGAGCTGCTGTCCTGTCCAGGTACCAGCGAAGAGTAGCCGCCACACACAGCTTGGGTTCAGCTGGAAAAAAGGGTTAAGAGATAGAAAGAGAATTCGACTTCGTACGGTGAGAGATGGAAAAAACAACACCGTCAGGAGAAAAAACAAGACCGTCAAAATCAAAAGATCTGATGTCCAAGACTCGACGGAAAGAGAGAAGACAAATAGCAATAGAGGCGAATACCCTAGGCAGAAAAAGTTAATATAGACATAAAGAGGGGCTCACCCTCTGGATAAGTAGGCAGGATAGTAGGACTGGAGAAAAAATAAAGAAGAGGGGCTCACCCTCTGAGGAAAAATATATGCAAAAAATACATATATATATATATATATATTTATAGAGGGGCTCACCCACTGGCAGTAGAAGAACTTTGAGAAGGAGAGAGGCTCACCCTCGTGGCATTAGCAGAGCAGACCAAGCGATGCTGCAGATAGAAATGGCCGTTAGGGATTACTGAGGAAAAAAAACGGCAGCAGAGAGAAAATGTCAATCGAAAGCCGCACTCCGATGAAGAGAAGCGGGCAGAGAGAAACCTGAATGGTAAAACGGCAAGAAAAACCCCCTGAGGGGAGGATGAGGAGGTTTAGAGTGAGGGAAGCGTTACCCTCAAGCGGAAGACAAAACGAGATTGGTAAAAGTATGAGGGAGAAAGGCTCAGAAAACGGAGCCAACTGAGAGAAAAGACTAGGCAAGGGTTGATATGAAGGAAACAGAGGTCATAAACAACATAAGGCAGACATTCAATACTAGTAAGAATATATTATATATATCACAAAAATAGCAATACTGTAATAAATAAATAACTCACAATAAGTAAAATATATGAGACAAAATACTCTGACCTGCAGTGGAGGTGAGCAGCAAGAAAGAGGAAGTGGGACAGTTCTGCAGAGCTATTTATAGTTTTGCTTTTTTCTGATTGGTTGTTCTGTGTTATGTGGCTTCTATGGAGGTGAAGTAAAGAAAGTTAAAGCAATATGAGCCTCCTGTCATGTTTTAAAATTCCCTGGGCAATATGCCCATTAGTTATGTTGGAGACTAAACTTTCATCTCAAAGGCAAAATTCATAGAAGCCATTAGCATTTTCTGTAATCCAAAAAAGAAGAGTCAACGGCACTATTCATTCACAATGTATCAATATAGTGAATGATATAAGGTCATTCACCACCACAACTGCTGTCTCTACGGTGCCAGACAACAAAATCACCAATCCCAAACAATTGTGCAACAGTATCCAACAGCACTCAAGGTAGAAACATAGACTCTGTGGTAGTAAAAACAACTGGTTAATTACAATCGGTTTAGACAGACATTTGGACACTGGAAAATTTGTACCATTTGAGTTATCCTTGTCCACATATCTGTTGAAACATTTTCTAATTAACCGATTGTTTTTACAACCATGGAGGCTATGTTTCTACGTTGAGTGCTGTTGGATACTGTTACATTAGCATTTTCTGGTCACAGTAACATCAGTGGGACAATTTTTACTAGGTGTTAATTCTACTGTTATTTAAGGTGACAGGGGCCACCTTAATCCTTTGGTTTGCAGAGACTTTTCAAACACAACACTTTGCAATGCTTTGAAACATTTCTAGCATCCAAGGGGTTAATACAGTTAAAAGGATGCATCTTTTATATCCATATCTCTTTGAAACCTGTAAAATATTCAAATTTCCACCCAACAATTCATAAATAAATCATATATTCTGTGGCAGACAAGATCTGGAAAATTGAAGTGTTTGCACGCAACAGGCTGACTTTAAGAGTTCCTGTGTTTATTCACCTAATTTAGCTTGTCAGTGCTAACTGACAACATACAAACAGCAGCATGTCTTGTTTTTTTATAGAAATGCCCTGGAAAATGAACCCCTGAAATGCTGAGCACCTTGCAGTGCATTACAGAGAAATGTGTTGCAGCCTTCTGCAGCACTGTAGGAGTAAAGATGTGGTGAAAAACCAGTTACATTAAAGGGACCAATTTACCAATCTTTAACCCTTTGAGTGCCAGAGGGTATTCAACACATTGCAAATCTCTCTGGCACTCAAAGGATTAAATGGATGTTAACCCGTTGAATGCTAGCAAGATCTCCAAAGGATTCATTTTCAATGTACTGTAGCAAAGAGATGACAGTGCCATTGAAATCAGTGTAAAATTGTATTTGATCACTATAGTGCAGGTGGATGCATCACTTTCCTTAGTACATGAGCCTCAAACATTTTGTCATACCTCCCAAGTGTCCTTCTTCAGGAGAGACAGTCCCTTTTGAAACCCAAATCCCTCTGCTCCTCATTCCTACCTTAGAATCCCTCTTGATAGAAGATCAGACTGTGTGGTATGCCTATAAGTGTACTGCATTGCTCCACAGCAATACAACTCACATTCCATGAGTTTCTCTTAACCATGTCTTGGGCCACTGCTCTAAAAACCCCTAGTGATCTCCACAGTGCCATACCCTTCTATTTCTAAATGACTTCTAGATGTCGGGTAGTACACTGTTCCTTCTCTCTCCTTCCCTAAATCTGAAGTTCACACACTTCGCCTCTTCTCTCCCTTCCCCTTGCGTGTTGCTGTCATATACAGGCCACCTGGTCCCACACAATTCCTTGATCACTTCACCTCCTGGCTCCCTCACTTCATGTCCTCTGATGTCCCTACTCCTGGGTGACTTCAACATCTCTTTAAATAATCATAACACCCCCCCTGCCCTCAAACTCCTCTCCTTAACAACCTCCTTTGGCCTATCACAGTGGACCAGCTCTCCCATACACAGTGATGGTCGCTCCCTTGACTTGATCTTCACTAACCTTGGCTCGGTCTCCAACTTCTCCATTGTCCCTTTTCCCTTCTCTGACCACCACCTCCTCACCGGTAACCTCATCATACCACGCAACCCCCCCCCCCCGCCACAATCAAGAGCATGCAGAGAAATCTGCATACTCTTGATCTGCAACAATTTTCCACATCCCTGCAACCTCTTCTCAACCCCATCCTCACACGTACGTAACCAGACAAAACTACAGCACTTTCACTTCAGCCCTTCACACAGTTGCACCTACAAGTCCACACCACCCATGGACAAGCCCATTATAACCCTGGCACACAAGACAAACACAATACCTCCAAAGGTGCTCACGAACTGCTGAAAGGCACTGGAGGAAATCTCGCTTCACAGCTGACTTCATACACTACAAATTCATTTTCTGTTCATATAGCTCTGCCCTCTCCCTGGCCAAACAGTCATACTTCTCCTCGCTAATCTTTCCTCTAACCCGAAATGCCTTTTCTCAACCTTCAAATCTCTTCTACACCCAACAACACAAACACCTTCCACTAACTTCTCTGCCCAAGATCTTGCCACCCACTTCAAGGACAAGATTGAATCTATCAGACATGACATTTCATCACTCCCACCCCCACCCAGCCAGCTTAGCCTTGTCACCTCTCCTGCATACACGCTAATCTTCTTCCCACCCATCACCAAGGATGAAGTCTCCCTTCTCCTCACTCACTCACACCTAACCACACGCCCTCTCAACCCATTCCCATCTTAGCTCACTTAAGAACTTTCCCCTCTACTAACTCCAATCCTTACTCACTTATTCAACCTCTCTTTGTTAACCGGTACCTTCCCATCCCCTTTCAAACATGCACTAATCACTCCCATCCGAAAGAAACCTTCCCTGGACCCAAACTCACTGTCAATTTACCGACCAATTTCTCTACTTCCATTCCCCTCCAAGCTCCTTGAGCATCTTTCATATAACCGGCTCACTAAATTCCTCTGCTCCCATCCCCTGCTAGATCCCTTGCAATCCGGATTCCGTCCTCATCTCTCCACTGAGACTGCCTCACTAAAGTGACCAATGATTTGCTCTCCGCCAAGTCAAAAGGCCATTACTCCCTACTCATTCTCTTGGACCTGTCAGCTGCCTTTGACACAGTAGATCACCCACTCCTCCTCCAAGCCCTCCACTCCCTTGGTCTCCGTGACTCTGCATTCTCCTGGTTTTCATCTTATCTCTGCAACCACTCCTTCAGTGTTTCCTACTCTGGCTCCACTTCCCCACCCCTCCCACTTTCTTTTGGAGTGCCTTAAGAATCAGTGCTGGGACCCTTGCTCTTCTCCATGTACACTGAGTCCCTTAGAAAACTAATAAACTCTTTTGGGTTACACCATCATCTCTATGCTGATGACACTCAAATATATCTTTCCTCCCCAGACCCGTCCCCTTCCCTCCTGTCCTGAGTATCTGACTGTCTGTCTGCTGTGTCTTCCTGGATGTCCTCCCGTTAACTCAAACTTAACCTTTGCAAAACTGAACTAATTATCTTTTCTACATCTACAACTAGCCTTACCCCAGATATTACCCACACAGTTAACAACATTAACCATCACACCAAGCCCTAGAGCACTTTACCTGGGGTTCACATTTGACTCTGCCCTATCCTTCATTCCTTACATCCAGTCAATCTCCATCTCATGCCGCCTCCACCTCCGCAACATCTCTAGAATCCGACCCTTTTGCAAACAAGAAACTACAAAAATTGTAATCCAAACATTCATCATGCCCCGTCTTGACTACTGTAACTCATTACTAATTGGCCTTCCTCTCACCCGACTAACCCCACTACTGTCCATAATGAACTCTGCTGCAAGACTAATCTACCTCACTCATTGCTTCTCTAACACCAAACCCCTTTGTCAGTCCCTACACTGGCTCCCATTAGCATACAGAATTAAATTCAAAATTCTGATGCTAACTTATAGAGCCCTTACTAATACCTCACCCCCCCTATATTTCATCTCTCATTTCCAAATACACTCCCACCCACCATATTTGGTCTGCACATGACCTTCTCCTCTCCACAGCTCTTATTACATCCTCCCACTCCCGCCTACAGGACTTCTCCCATGCTGCACCTCAGCTCTGGAATTCCCTCCACCGCCCCATCAGAGTCTCCCTCAGCCTTCAGATCTTCAGACGCTCCCTGAAAACTCACCTCTTCAGGGAAGCTTATCAACTTCCTCCATAAACATTATCACCAAGAACCACCCCTTCCCTGGACCACTGCACTCAACAGCACTTCTCATTCCCACCCACTGACCGGCAGTTCATGTGGCAGGAGACACACCCAATAGCACTTACACCTTCTGTGTCCAACCTACCTTCCTCTAGACTGTAAACTCTCAGGAGCAGGGCCCTCTGATCCTTCTGTTCTCCACATCTGATTGTACTATTTAATACCTCTGTATGTCTATTCCCAATGGTATAGTGCTGCAGAATTAGTTGGCGCTATATAAATAAAGAATAATAATAAATAATAATAATAATACAGAAGCCCCTATTTCATACAATGGCTTCCAGTGAGATGAGGTTCCAGTCTACCAATGTACCAAACAGTAATACAGAGTGTAGTCACAGTGTTCATGGCAGTACTCCTATACACTAAAAATATCAGCAGTCATTGATTCTCAATAGTCTTGCTTGCAAATATTGTGATGGGAAATAAACTTTACTGGTAAGAATCTGTTTGTAGTCTCAACACAGCCCTTAATATATCACTGCTCATGTATTAATGGAAGTACCCTCAAGATTTACAACTTTTGCCTACTTCTTACAATCCAGGGAGTGGGGGATGACACTGGGCTCATTATGCTGCTGCTCCTTTCTGTCTCCATGATAATTCTTCTGAACCATCTCTCCCCAAGTTTGCGGATGAAGTCACTCGGCTGGTATTCTACCGGACTTGAAGCCCTTAACATCATGCCAGAAATGTTGTTTTTTTCTTCATCAGTAAAAGTGGCAACAATATTATTACACTAAAAACCATAGATACATTTGGCACTCCAGATATGTGCATGTGAGATCCCTGAATGTGTCATTCATAGTGTGAAATATTTCCCCGTCTCAATCTGTGTTCTTCTGTGGAAAGCGTGCGTATAACTTGCACATGCAAATTAGGTATAGGGGGAGGGGTTAAAGTGAAGCTGTGCGGTACAGCTTGTACCACACAGAGAATGTTTGCAATGTCATAAGGTAACCTTATAATATACCTCAGAACTGTGCAAAAGTTTTAGGCAGGTGTGAAAAAATGCTTTAAAAAATAAACATGTTCATAGTTTATATTTATCAATTACAAAATGCATAGTGAGTGAACATTGATTTGATTTAGATTTTCTTCTGTTCACTCACTATGCATTTTGTTAATTGATAAACATAAACTATGAACATGTCTATTTTTGAAAGCATTCTTACTTTATAGCATTTTTTTACACCTTCCTAAAATTTTTGCACATTACTGTATAACCCAATTAATATAATGATTTAAAAGGGAAAAAACAAAGAATTAAATATAACTTTATCAGCAGAATCAATTAAGTTAACCCAGCATGGGGTGAAAGTTCCACTTTTAACATTTTCACAGCTAACAGGCAATCTACCCAGCTTATATACCCATTTTACCCATTCCCATGTGACTCATAATCCCTTTTGTAAGGATTATGAAGGGAAAGAAACATTTAACTGGCAAGGTTCTTAACATAGCCCTTACTAAATTACTGTCCATGTATTAATGGAGGTACCATCAATGTTTATGCCCCCTTGTCTCCTTCTTACATTTCAGTGGGTGGGGTTTGATACTGGGATCATTATGTTGCTCCTCTCTCCCCAGTAATTCTGACGAACCATCTTTTCACAGGCTATGTAATGACGTCACATGGAATAAGCTAGTATTCTACTGGATTTGTAACCTTTAAAGGGATGGTAATGTTTCACAAAAACTACAGCTCCAATTAATCTTCATAATATTTGAGCCATAGAGAGTGTTATTTGAATACTGTCAGAGTTGTAGTTCAAGAGTAATTGAATGATAAAGTATCCCCCTCCTGCCCCTTTTACCTAGTGTAAGCAGACCTTCCCTCAGATGTGGAATCTGGTCTTGATACCAGATAGCTTACAGCAAGGGACAATCTTCTTACTGTGAGAATAAGGAAAAACCTGCCCCTCTCCCTTTGACAGGTTTTTCAGGTTTTTCCCTTATGCTAATTGAACATTGTTCCTGGGATCCACCTGTACACCACCTTGCTGCTCTGAGGTGAACAGTGTTACATCAGTAAAAGGGGCAGGAGGGCAATACTTTATCATTCAATTACTCTTGAACTACAAGTCTGACAATATTGAAATAACACTCTCCATGGCCCAAAAAATATGAAGGATAATTGGAGCTGCTTTTATTGTGAAACATTAGTATCCCTTTAACTATATACCAGAAATGCTGTTTTTTCAATGCTTCGGAAATAAGGGAAACACAACTTTAAACCGAAAACCAAAGATGCATAATGATGTTCAGGCAATGGAAAAACAAATAGAAAAATAAAAAATAAGGACACACATAAAACAGATGGCATGGCATGTACCCATAAGGATTCCCACAGCCAATAGCACAATGTTAAACATTTTGAAAACTAACAGGCAGTCTGCTCAGCTTTTATGCCCATCTATCCCATCCGCCATGGCCATGGAACTGTAATCATTTACATATCTCAGACAGCCCATGATTTGGTGCAATTTGCATAGCTCATTGTTTCCTACTTCACAGTGCTGCAATCTCTATGATAAAAAGAGTATATTAGATATTATATTTCAATGAGATCATGCCAGTGACGTAATTATGACAAGGCTGACTAGGCCTGGGACTAGGCAGCAGGTTGGCAGGGGCAGCAGATAGGGCAGATCTGCTGTTTTGTGACTAAATCCATTTTCTAAAGAAAATTTGCTATTTTAAAAATTTGCAAATCCCAGGCTCAGGGCTTTTAGCCTTCTCATAGGCACCCATATTCCAAAGAAAACACATGCAAATGCCCCATATATTAAATTTATCCTATCTCTTTTAGCCCTTTATATGCTAGCTATTTGCATTGACATCATACTCATGTCTCTTTAGAAGGACAGTAATGTTTGACAATAAAAGCAGCTCCAATTAATCGTCATAGTATTTGGGTCACGGAGAGTGTTATTTCAATACTGTCGTAGTTGTAGTTCAAGAGTAACTGAATTATAAACTACCCCCTCCCGTCCCTTTTACTGATGTAACACCGCTCAGCTTAGAGCAGTAAGACTATCCAGATGGATCGCAGAGAGGGACAATATTCAATTAGCATAAGGGAAAAACCTGTCAATGGGAGCAGGGTTTTTATTGTTCTCACAGTAAGAAGATTGTCCCTTGCTGTGAGCTGTCTGGTCTCTGGACCAGGCAGATTCCACATCTGAGGGGAGGTGGCTTACACTAGGTAAAAGGGGCAGGAGGGACAAACTTTATCATTCAATTACTCTTGAAATACAACTCTGACAGTATTGAAATAACACTCTGTATGGGTCAAGTACTATGAAGATTAAATGGAGCTGCTGTTTTTGTGAAACATTACTATCCTTTTAAGGGAAGGGGCAAGGCCTGCAGAAAGGGCCTGATAAAATAATGGTGTTGCACAATATGTACTGAGGGATCCATTCACATGGATGGGCCTAGGGCAGGACAAAGCCTTAACACATCACTTCTCCTGCTCTCTTGCTATCTTTCTGTCTCTTTGTTTCTCTTTCTTTTCGCTTAAAAATAAACACATAAAATGGATAAAATAATATTTTGAGTCCCAGACACATTGTATCACAAAAAGTCACATACTCATCTGGCACTCTAAGAGCAAGATGCTCAAAAAGTCATCATAAAAAAAATGTCAGATCATGATTTGGTGGTAAAAGAAGGACAATATTTTCAGAAGTAAATCTGTCACGTTTGAAAATGTGTCTAAAGAATTAGCAGTGATGGTAAGAAAATCTTGAACATTGCCCTCAAAAACTCTTATGTTAAATGTCTTCGATTTTGACTTTGAAATGAAAATTTTCAAACAAAGACATTTTTTGTCTTCGTAATGGCAAATTGCTTCTCACTCCTACTAACAATACTTTAATTTGTCTTCTCCAAGTTTAGACCATTTTTATTTTGTCTGGAAAAAATTATGTTAATCAGACAAAAATGTGACGTTGAAACATATTTTTTTTTAAATACCTTAACCCCTTAAGGACCGGCGGTCATGGGACATTTCCGTCCCATAATGACCGCATAGGCGCACTTGGACGCGCTGGTACACGTGACCTGTCGCGTGTATCGGTGCGTCATTATGGGGCCTGATAGAGATCGCTCCGATCTTGGAGCGGTCAATTTCAGGCCCTATTTTTACTTACAGCGCTCCCGGTAGAGCGCTGTAAGTAAAAAGTACGTGATGTACTATGACCGTCATCGGTCCTTGAGTATTTCAAGGACCGTGACGGTCCTGGTACGTCAAGGGTCCTTAAGGGGTTAAACCATGACAGTAGATTAAACCGCACCCACTTTTAAGATGGCTTTTTCCCTGTGACGCATATGGCGGAATTGGATGCAAATAATAACGCACCATGGGGTAAAAACTTTTTTATTCTGATTACAGATAATTCCAGTTACCACCACTTTCTGGACATCTTGCCCTAAGAGATGATTTGAGTGGTTTAGGTATGTGTAGATACACATCAGTGAATTCTACAAGAGTAGCCATAGTTTTGCAGATGATGATTAAATCCAGCTCTTCCAGTCTCCTATTGAACCTGATAGGGATTTCAATGCAAGGGGCATCAATCAAACATAAATCAATTTAAATATAATGATAAATCACAAATATAACTTTCAAATGACATTCGCCGTGGTCATTATAGCAAACAATGCTAACTAATGATGGAAACAAAGAGCAATAACCTCTTCTAAAGATTGTTGGATCATTATTCTATAAATCTTACTATTGTCTAAATTAGTTTTTATTGTCAAACTCATTGAGAGATAGACAAAATGGGTACAAGGGAACACATTTCTAGCAATTGTTTGATAGTATGTTTACTTTCTACATTTCTTTGGTCTAATGTTGTTCAAAAGCAGGAGTAGAGCAATTCTAGAGCAAGCCAATCATACAATAGAGGGCAAATACAAATGATTATTATCTTAATTAGGGCTTTTAAACTCTCAAGTGCTTCTCAATACTTTTTCAGACATGTCTGGTATTCAAGAGGTTAACAGCCCCATTTAATTCAATGGAAATTTGAGGAATTTTTATTTGTCCCTTTATGGTGCAAGCTGGTTTGTTCAAGAATGACTCACATATGAGGTGAATGCATGAAAACTATTCTGTAAATCAGGCACTGGAACTGATTCTCAGGCTTTGTGTCTGCCTAATGTCAATTTACGCATACAAATTATGAGAGGCTTCTGAGGACGTACAAATAGCACATTGGCCTGTTCTCTGGCTAGCCATGGCTCAGAAACATCATGTTTTAGCTCTCTAGTGTCATAACAGAGGAGACATTTCCACATTCATATTAGACTAATGCCCCCCAAAAGGGCAGTCCAGGTCCAAAATGATGGACAAGTCCCCTCTGCATAGGAAAAGCAGCTAACCCCCAACATACATTTCAGCCATGTTGGGGCTTGTCATGGAGGTGCAGCTGGGTTCCCCAGGCACTGAGAGCAAGGAGTTCACATTTGGATTAACCTTCACTCTTAGGGAGACCCCTAAGAGTATTTAAAATAGGGAACTTTCCCATCATTTTGCAACTGGACCTCCCTTTTGGGCTGGATTAGTCTAATATGTAAGTGGAAATTTTTTCCCCTGTAATGGCACTAGAGAGCTAAAATTTGATACTTCTGAGTGGTGACTAGCCATAGAACAGGCCATTGTGCTGTTTGTTCATCCTCAGAAGCCTCTTTCATATTGTATGTTATTTTGAAAACTCAAAGGGGGTCTCCCTAAGAGTGAGGGGTAATCCAGATGTGGACCACTTGCTCTCAGTGCCCAGGGAATCCAGCTGAATCTCACTGATGAGACTCAACAAGGCTTAAATGTACATCTGGGGTTAGCTGTTGTTCCCATGCAGATGGGACTTGTCCATCGTTTTGAACCAGGCAACCTTTTGGGTGGGATTCTTCTAATATGTATGGGGAAATTTATTCTCTGTAATGGCAGTAGAGAGCTAAAATATAATGCTTCTGAGCAGTGACTAGCTGTAGAACAGGTCATTGTGCTGTCTGTTCGTCCTTCGAAGCCTCTCACATTTTGTACATATCAAATGTCAATTTACTAAGCTACTCACACCTAATTTCTTCCAATGATGTTGCTTGCATGAAGTGGAGGCCAATGAGGCCATCCGAGGGAGTTTCAGGAGTTCCTTGCCTATATGCCTTGTTTAAAGCTCTGTGTTAACCCTTTGAGTGCCAGAGAGGTATCTGGATATGCCTCTGGCACTCAAAGGGTTACACGAGTAGTATAAGAAATAGTGAGATTTATGGCTATTTCTCAGTACATGCTATGGGGCAGGTGTAAGGGGCATGTTGGTATTAAAGTCATATACTTGCAGAAATTGTCCAATCATATGTACTATATCAATCATACGATGTAGTGCATACCTTAGGCTTAGCCACTGGCCTTAAAAAACAATTCCAGTGGAGCTGGGCTGGCAAATCCTTACATCCACCCTTTGCCTTTAAACGTAAGGAAGCTGGTCTACTTATATGAACTGGATTAAACCAAAATGCTCAATAGGGAACATGTTTCTACGTGTCATTTTGATGTTACTTTTTAATAACTCTGTTAAGTACTACTCCCTGCATCCTTAGCCAGCCATTGGCCCACCCCTGAGCTATAGGCGCTCAGCAACATATCCTTTTTTGCAGAGTTTATTGATTAAACTGTGTGCTAAATAGATGTATATAATACATTACTATTCAGTTCACTGTAGACTTCTATACTTTACCATTTTATTCAATGAAAAAAACATTAATCATTATATACTATTAAGAATGAAACAAGTCAGATTAGTGAACCATCTCATCAGTGTAGTTGTGCTGTAAATGTATAGGATGGAAAGAGACAAAGACATGTCCCAAAAAGATCTTGGTATCTCCAGTTAAGGAATCACTCTATCACCAGACCCACCTTCACTAGACAGAGAGTGGAGGGAAGGAAACACAGACAACAAGTATAGCAGCCTATGTCAGTGCCTGAACAGTGGGTGAGGGGAGAGGACCATTACCCGTCTTCTTTCAATGGTATAATTTTAATGTTTTTTTATTTCTATACAATTAGACAATTGTATATTTTATTTCCTAGCCATCCTTCAAACTTAAATTGTTCTTGAAATGATCTTGAGTTGGCATGTGGGAAAATTAATTAGGACAGCTAATTTATGAATGAGCAGATTTTGGCCAGTGGACCATACTTGGGAAATTAAGGTTCATTCTTTCTGTGTCTTAGGTGCCAATGCAAAATCTGTGTTTATTGTTTGTTTATATGAAGTATGTAACAAACTGTGTTATGTTCTAGGAATGTGATAGTTACTGCAAAATTGTTAATAGGGGATAGGGTTCACCTAATTGTTATTGGATCGGATGCACTTAATGTGGGCATTCTAAATTAGATGGAATCAATGTTTAGATCTAGTTGTTCAATTTATCTGTGGTGACACGGGAGTCAGGACCAGGCAGAAAAATGGACTATGGGATTTCTGATGACTACAGTCAATATTTTAGTGATAGATTTGTGGCTGGATGAACAGATGTACAATGATGAGTTTACACAGGGCTTGTCTGTGGCTGAAAGTGTTGTGTTTGTTCAAATTTTAACCCTCCATCACTGGGGCTCCTGAAGGGGGCTGAGGGCCAGCCTCCTTCCCACAGACTATGGACAAGGCCTTGGAACGAGGTATAGCCTCCCCCTCTAAGATTAAAAGCTGTCCTATTTGCCCTTTGTTAAGGAAGTCTCCATGCCCTGGGCTGAAAGACTTGCATGTTTTTATCATATAAATACATTTTACTATTTGTGACTCTTCAAGACCTCTGAGTGTAATTGTTATTTCTATATTACTAAAACTCTGTCTGCATCTTCCACATGTATATGTGTGTGTTTTAGAACTTAAATGCCTCATTTGTTGGCTGCAGAACGTCTAAGTGCCTCAGCAAGTTACAAGTCAATTCTTCTTGAAGTAGAATACTAAAACTATTCTGAAGCAGATAGTCACACACATGCATGTCCACCCAGGGGCTGACATTGATCGAATAAGATATCCATCCCTGATGGTCAAGTGGGACCAGAAGTGAATCTTCATCTCTTCGGTGGCATCCCCCTTTGTGTGCCTCTTGGTGTGGCCTTGCTCCTCCCAAATATCATACTTGCTAGAATTCTTCATGCGTTTCTACTGAAATGTTACTTCTGCTTTTCCCAACATGTAAAGCTTTACCCGAATGAACATGTACAACTACAATAATACATTAAAACATATTTTTCTTCATTAATGTACCAATTTAGTGAAGAATAGTTTCCATATATTCACCTCCTATTAAAACCTATTCCACATATTTGTTGGTGTGTTATCACATTGTTGGACAAAAGTTGCAGCAAGCTGCAGACAGATAAATAGCTAGATGGATAGATAGATAGATAGATAGATAGATAGATAGATAGATAGATAGATAGACAGACAGACATAGATAGATAGATAGATAGATAGATAGATAGATAGATAGATAGACAGACAGACATACACAGGCAGATAGACAGAGAGGCAGGCAGACAGACAGACAGACAAATCCTATATAATAATTTGCTAAATCATGTGTAACGCCCGACATGCGCAGTAGACACTGCTGCTCGTGCTGCAGTCATGCGTAGTAGAGACTGCCTGCGCCACGGCTGATACAGAGCTGGGTGCTCCGAAGGAGCGTCCAGCTCTGTATCAGCCGTGGCGCGGGCAGTCTCTACTGCGCGTGACTGCCCCGCAACCGGGTGGCAGTGGCACTGAGGCCCATGTAACGGGCTGTTCAACTAGTAGACAGATAAATAGACAGACAGGCAGGTGGATAGTTACACAGGCAGACATGAAGACAGAGAGATAGAGAGATAGATAGACAGACAGACAGACAGATCATTTTTAAATTTATTTGTCATTTGCTTTTAATTGCATACATTGGGACCCCCAAGTATCATAAACACTTTATCAAAGGGTCCCTTCCTAGGCTTTCAGTGTATCATCTCTTTATGGTTTTAATCTAGATAGGGCTTTTTATGTATTAGATTAGGACTTGCCCTTTATTTAGGTACCTTGACGGGGTTGGCAAGCTTAAACATTGTTTGGCCAAATTATGGAACAAAATTCTCATATTTATTAACACAGTGTTATTATATATGCCCGATACAGGGCACACATTTCACAATTAGGATGGAGTAGCGCAGGTTTGTTGTTTGTCTTGAGATAAATAGATAGATAGATCGATAGATAGATAGATAGATAGACAGACAGACAGACAGACAGATAGCTCCACAATACATTGCATACCCCTCTGGCA
Organism: Rhinophrynus dorsalis; assembly: GCA_037306005.1. Taxonomy (NCBI): domain Eukaryota; kingdom Metazoa; phylum Chordata; class Amphibia; order Anura; family Rhinophrynidae; genus Rhinophrynus; species Rhinophrynus dorsalis. The sequence continues at coordinate 326,344,732 of CM074722.1, forward strand.
CTCAAAGTGTTAATAAAAATTGTATGTACACCACACTTTTAAGATGCAAAATATTCAGCATAAATACCATTTAACAAAAAAGCAGACTTTAAATAGTGTGTCAGGAGTTCACCTTATCAAATTGCTGGCTATTAAGAGGCAGAATGCAGTGATAAGTGAGAATATCATTTCAAAGCACAGCTGTCGCTGGACACTTAGTTATCCATTTCTATCAAAACCTCTGGGAATTGGCTATCTTCATGCAACAATGCAAACCCCCCTCATTACCATCTTCTAAATATACATGAATAAAATGCACAATAATCGCGGCTTACAGGCTGCTCTTTTGGTGTCCAGTATGAAAACATATTTATCTTTTAAAGGGGGATGCTGCAATGCCGTTTTGATAGGCTGGAAAAATGCTAAGTTGATAAAGAAATGCTCATGTGTTGAGTGACATTTAATGCATCTTAACTTGCAAAATGTACAAGAAGGTTGAAATGAAATTAATGAGATCACACAGAGAAATATTCATTCTGCAAAGAGGCCAGAAAACATTCATCAGTGAAGAGGCTGTCAACGCAATGCAACCAAATTCCTCTCATTAAGGATGATGTACTATACAGAACTGAATCAATTGTGAGGCAAACCAACTGCACCATAGGGGATAAATAAAAGCTCATTTATTTAAATGGGACTTTTAACCCATTGACTGCTTTGCAATGCATTGGAACCCTCTCCGGCATCCAAAGGGTTAAAATACACGTTTATAGCAATGGGAGTTTGTTTAATGCACAGTTACTCCAGTCTCAATATGATCTGAATCTCATGTCTTGGCATTTTTGGAGTCACTTTGGCTCACCCTAAAAAAATAATCCAATTTAAGCAGCAGACACATTGGGGGTCATTCACTAAGACGTGATAAAGAGGTGATAAAGTGGAGATGATTTCGCCAGTAATATCACATCTCCAATTCCCAGGGGAGGACTGGCCTGGGGGGCAGGGGGACAATTGCCCCCTGGGCTGGTCACATGTGTGGGCTGGTGGGCCACTGCCACTGTGATACTACAGAGCTACAATCCAAATGAAACTATATTGTAACATAACCCATTTCCCTTGTAAGCTCTGTAGTATCACTAATGTTCTTTATTTACATTTTAAGCGCTGTAGTATCAATAGTGTAGCCCCATTTCAACTGTAAGCTCTATGGTATCACTTACCTTACTTTGCAACATTAATTCCAATTTTAAACTAAGAAAAGGGGGGTGGGCTGGAACAGTGGGCTGGAACAATAATAGAAATAGGCCACTTGATTGTATTTTCCCCCCAGGCTACAAGTTGCCAGCCCTCCCCTGCCAATTCCTGTGTTATTCTATGGAGCCAATTCACTAACATTTCTTAAGTTTTGGAGATCTTAGTGCATAGCCTCCATAGAATAACATAGGAACTGGAGAAGTGATATCACTGGAAAGGTCATCTCTGCTTTATCACCTGTTCATCACACCTTAGTGCATAATCCCCATTATGTTCAGCAGAAAGCGCAATTTGGTATTGTGAGCAAAGCAGAAGATGTTTCAGGGAACAGTTGCAAAGTCATGAAAAACCATTACTAGTTCCTATGGACCATTCATCTTTTAGCAATCTACAAGTGGATGGTCAATTGGCATGACCAGGAACCAAAAATGTTTGTGGTGCACTCAATATCAATGAAATGTCCAAAAAAAACCCTGAGATCAAATCTCAAACAGAACCCACAATTCTGGGCTTCAGTTCAAAGAAACAATAGCTTTATTAGCATGTGTATAGCACTGGTTCTCATTTACACTATCAACTAAAAAGTAATTAGGTTTATATACCTTTAAATGTCATATACATACATATCATATACATACAAATAGCATATGTAACACTCAATTATTTATATATTACATTCCAAACTATAAACTTAAACTTGCTTCTTTTTCATGCATGCATTTAATTCTATTTGCAATGAAATATAAGAACTAAAGTCCATTCATTTATTGTGATTATTACCCTCAGAAATGGAGTATATCATCTCAGTCATTAGGGGATAGTCAATCTTTGGACTTCCAACTGTTGGAGACTACATTTCCCAATTAGTCCAACAGATCATCTCAATTGGTTAGAATGATAAGAATTGTAAAGTGAAACAACTGGAGGCCTGAAAATGGACTACCCCAATATAAAAGTATGTATAATTTTAAATATGGTGGAGTTTTCTAGAAAGGGATAGAGTTAAAAAATAAGGTGTGTTAAAGGAGAAAGTATTCGAGTGAGAGAGAGCTGCTCGGGTGGATGGTAAAGTAAGACTAGTAGTATCTTACCTAGGAAAACCTAGAAGAGCTCTTGCACTTTACTCAAATGATTGCTTTAGACATTTAAAAATAAAATAGGTGTAACCCTAAATGTTTTTATATCTAAATAATGATACTATTATAGTTATTGATTCTGAACTCCCAGAACAATATTGTAACATAATAACATATTTGATGAGACTGAACAAAGACATACATCCATCAAGTTCGGCCCTTGTTGATCTAGAGCAGTGGTTCTCAAGGGAATTTTTCTGGTGGCAGCCAATGCAGCCACCACAATGTTCTGGTGGCCGTCACTACGGCCACAGCCATGTCATGGTGGCCACACTATGACATTACATGCGCAAATGGTATAAGGGTATTAAGACAAAAATTGCATATAAATAAGTGCAACAACAAGTTTACATCAATTTACAATTTAAACATTCCAGAAGTCACAAAGCATTAAAAAGTACCCCATAAAGGGGTCTTAAAACTTACTAGTTACTGGAGATATATATTTCAATTCAGATACAGTCATTTTCTCTTCCACTACTACACCACGTGGAACACAAACAAAATACGGTTCCAGTGTGATTTTTAACCCCTTGGATGCTTTCTAATGCATTGGGAACCTCTCCAATCCATCATACAAGTGGTTAATTTTTTAAGTATTCTGCAATTATTTTGCTCCAAAATTGCTTCACTTTTCTCCTTACACAATCCAGAGAAGGCAAAATAATCCATATTGAAGCCATTTCCAGTTAAGCCCCAAGTGGCTAAAAAAAATCCTTCATGATGCCAAAAAGCAAATATATATCTCCCTGAATCAACATCCTATTTGCATTGAAACTATCACAATTCTCAATATTGTTCTGAGATGGAAATATATAAAATACATTTAAAGCATCTACAACATCTGCAAAAAGAGCCTCCTGAGGCAAATAATTCCACAGTCTTACTGCCCTTACTGGAAAAATTCAGTACCCTTGTTTTTGTCTAAAATGCCTTTCCTCTGTTCTTACTGGATGACCCCTTGTTTTTTCCCAGCTCTTTAGGTAAAAAGTTCCCCAGATAGTTATTTGTATTCAGGGGTGTAACTAAAGGGGGTGCAGATGGTACATTTATGCTAGGGCCCAGCATCCAAGGGGGCCCACTGGCCCTGAGTCCAATAAGTTCTATGTAAGCAATGGTGAAACATTCTTATGATAGGGGGTGCTCCAATGACAAATTAAACCACTGTTTGTATTGGCCTCAAAAATATTGATAGATAATAATATCCCCGTAGACATTTCCTCTCTAATGTAAACTAACCCACTTTGACTTTTTATTACAAAAATCTTTCAATTTATTTATCAGGTTTGTTGCATGTCAGTACTTTTTCATAATCAATAATGTGCTGAAAACTGTACTCCATATTCTAGAAGCAACCATACTAAGGACTTTTAAAAAGGTAGAATTATATTCCCTTCTTATGCATCTCTTTTTAACTCTTTGAGTGCCAGAGGGATATGCTACACATTGCAAAGCAATGTGTTGGATACCCCACTGCCACTCAAAGGGTTATACATGATAGAACCCTATTGGCTCTTGGAGTGCCTGCGTGACACTACACACTACACACTTGTGAAGTCTATTAGTACTCCTAATATTTTCTATATCAATTATTCCCCATCTAGGTTTCCCATTTAGTATATGTAGCACATTTGTTTCTGAAACCCAAATAGAAAACCTTAAATGTATCATCTGCCACTTCTCCCCCAAATCACTCAGTTTATCCATATATTTATGCTGAGGAAAAACATCCCGTTCTCTATAGATTTCCTTACACAGTTAAGTTTCATCAGCAAAAATTGAGACATTAATTCCTACATCCACTTCAAGATCATTAATAAACACATTAAAAAGCATTGGGACCAGGACTCAACAGTGTGGCACTCCACTTGCAACTTCAGACCCATTTGAAAAGGTTCCTTTTACAATAACTCTCTGTAAGCTATAATTTATCTAGTTCTCTACCCATGCACAGATATCACTTGTCAAACAGAAGCCTTTTAATTTTGTGGTAACTTGTTGTGAGGCACAGTATAAAAGTATTTTGCAAAATCCAAGTATCAACATCAACAGCAATACCTTTATCCAAGTTACTACTTACCCTTTCATAACATGCAAGTAAATTAGATTGACATTATCTATTTTTCATAAAACATGCTAATACTAATAATGTTGTTGTCCTTCATATGGTCCTGAGTACTATCGTTAGTAATCCTTCTAATATCTTACCCATTACAGAAGTCAAGCTCACTAGTCTATAATTTCCAGGTTTAGATCTTCCCTATATTTAATGATACTTTTAATGCAATGAATACTAGGGAGGTCCCCAACACAAAGTGCAGCAAAACATTGGAGACATATCAAGCATCAGAGGGTTATAAGCCCGATTTAAATCAATGGGAATTTGGGGAAATTTGTTGCCTATGGTACAGTTAGTTTGCCCCAGAGTTAATATCTGGAGCTTTATAACCCACAAATAATAACACTGATCTGAATAAAAAATAATAATAATAACACAGTGTAAACACACATATATAGGGAGCTTGCTACTATCCTATGTAGTCTGCGAGTGTGTGCCAGACTATTTACAGGAAAAACAGAGAAAGAAATTGGAGAGTGCATACCTCCCAAGTGTCCCTCTTTAGGAGGGACAGTCCCTCTTTTAGACCCAAATCCCTCTGTCCCTCTTTCCCATCCTGATGTCCCTCTTTTTAGGAAATCAGACTGTATGGTGTGTATATAAGTGTATCATACTGCTCTACAGCAATAAAATTCACATTATTGTTTGTTTAAAGTCAATATATGTATTTATAAATTAGCCTGTGTAAATAAAATACTTTAGTCTTGTTCTAAATCGTTTATTAGGTTACACATGGAGGTGTCAATAGGTCGTGAAATAGCCTAAAAATTCTTGGTAATGCCCCACCCACCAGCCCTGCCCCAGCAACACCCCCTAAAACACAAGTGTCCCTCTTTGGCAATTTGAAATGTTGGGAGGTATGAGAGTGTTCACTATATATGTATAAATAAATGGACAAATTAATATAACAATAAAGACAGTAACAGTTTAATGATACAAAAACATTACATAAAAATAAGAGAATAGCATTAGTACATGCTTAATCCTAAAAATATATTTATTAAATGTGGTATTGTGCACTTACAATAAATCCAAAAAAGAGTCCAAACAGACAAATGATTGGGCAATATGAGTAATCATCGTGTATACCAAGGTATGTGAAAGTGCAGTCGACAGAGAAAGTGTGAATAATAAGATATCTCCTATGTCAGGTGGCAATAGATATTATACTTGTGAGTTCTCCTGTCACTTGTCCTATAGATATTGTAGCCGACAATGATAACCAGCACTCATAAAGTATCTAAACAATACCTGTACTCTTTGTAGTTGTTACTTTGTAATACTGCTGTATCCAGATACTGAAGGACTACGGGCAGAATATTTTCTCAATTTTTCTTCTTGTCAATGTTTAAAGTGGTCAGAGGTTCCTTTCAAGAAACTAGAAACAACAGCAGACTCCTTATTTTCAAAATGGCATGTAGATAAATAACAGTCATAAACTGCAAATTCTGCTCCGGTCTCTGTGGATATTGTGATGTTTCCAACCCATTTCGTACCTCTGGGGTACCTCTTTGGAGGAAGAGAGTTAGCCTACTGTTCTTTTGAACAGAATACCTCAGGTCAATGTAAGCAGCTAGAACACCCAGGATGGTTTCTTGTATGTATTTCTATTTGCGTACATGGTACTAAAAAAGTAAGCCTAAAATAACAAATAAAAATAAGGTTATACTATATGACAAGACACACTAGGGTGAATGTATGAACTCACCAGTGCAGACCCACTGGTTTTAGCCTCTATTGCCAGTGGCTGCACTTCTGGGTATGCACTACAGTGTATGAACTTTCTAGTGCATGCCAGTGGAAATACCCACCATTGTTAGGACTTTAACCCCTTAAAGCAGAACTTTCACCCTCTATAAAGTCTCCCTGCAATAATTAAGCAGGTAGTGAGTAGCTTTATAATAGATATGTTACCTCTGAAATGTAGCTGATTATAAAGAAAACCTTTATTGTAGGAGACTGATGGCAGGTTAGTGCAGTCTGCTCACCTACGCCATCAGCCCCTTCCGGTTACCATGTGGCACACTGCAGTCCTTTTCAATAGAGACCGGGACTGACAGCACAGGTGAGCAGACAAGATGTCCGCACTGAGGCCTGGCTTCTGGTCTCCTACAATAAAGATTTCTTTATAATCAGCTACATTTCAGAGGTAACATATATATTATAAAGCTAGTCACTACCTGCTTAATTATTGCAGGGCGACTTTATAGCGGGTGAAAGTTCCGCTTTAGGGAACACTGATGTGCCAGGACTGTTAGGCCTGTCCCGGCACTTAAAGACTGGTGATGCTCCTGGCACGAATTCTGGGATGGCAGCACTCCTGAACGCTGCTCTGCCATCCCAGAATTCAAATCACAAAAAAAAAAATCTCTGTGGTCCTTAGCAGCAACCCACTCAGACAGTTGCTGAGGGGTTAATGCCAGCAAGTCCCTGCACCATAGCATGCTTGGGAAAATGGCATTTTCTTTATGACCTATTTAGCTATAAATAAGGAACAGAGAAAGGAATGCCTTTAAACGTCCACAGACTGCCCCATTGTCCTTTGCTTGGTGCAAGCAGCATTAAGGGCAGGAATTCTGGTTTACATACATACAAAAATGCATACACACATAGGAAATTGAAATTAGGCACTCACATGGCCAAAAAAAATATTCTAGAATCTGGAATAGTTTGGAATCATCATCATAAATTCATACCAATGTAAACCTAAATTAATAAGTAAACTGGAGGTTACAGTAAATGACAAGAAATGCTAGCACAGAGGCATCTATCCCAGAAAGCTTAAATGATAAGTACTTATGAGAGACATACAATGACAAATGATAATGCAGGGAAAGTCACATCTTGGGCCTCCAGCCGTTGGGGCTTCAACTCTCGTCATCCCCAATTAGTCAACATCAGCATGGGGATGATGGCATTTGTAGTCCCTGACAGCTGGAGATCCGAAAATGTACTAACCCTGTGATAAGGTCATAAAGGCTGCAATTTACAGTGATGACCTCACTTTCAAGTGCAAATTGCAGGTGAGAAAGATGCTTTATGTTAGTGCTCTGAGAGATCTTCAGGGAAAAGGTTCCAGACACGAACAGAGTTCCAGAAAAAGGAGCAATGCTTTTCACTCCCTTCTGGTCCTTAAAGAATTATGATTACCATATACAGTGGGTGAAGTCTGTGCAAGGTCCTTCTAGCAACTGTCATATCCGCATCCACAGATATGACATCCCGGACTGATTGAAGATGTTATCTCATCTTGAACAAAGGAATGAAAGAGATTCATGAGGGTCATTAGGATTTTCTTCCACAGTAATGCAAATGGGGGGTTGTTATTATTAGGAGGTGTTAGTTCTCCTTTAAAGGTATTAAGAAATACTTTGTACATCCCAATGGGAAAAAAAAGGAGCAATCATACATTAGTTTGGAAGCCAGGTTGATATTTCATTAAGATGAGTTTAGGATAGAGTGTAAGCAACTAGAGAAGAAGGCCAGTGAGCAGTCGTTTACAGTAGTCCAGCTGGAATAGAATTAGGACATGCATGAAGGTTTTAGTAGCAGCCTGAGAGAGGGGAGTAGATTTTAGCAACATTACTTAGAAAGAATTAAAGGTTGTAACCAGTGTGTTAGTGTAAGTAGGATGTTAAAAAAGAGTGCAATATTGCTCCTAAGCAGTGTGCTGAGTCTCAAGGGTATATAAAATACATCAACTATTTTAATAAAACTGGGTATAGTGTCAGGTTTACCTGGGAGTATAAATTCTTCTTTAGACAGGTTTATTTTAAGCTAGAAATGAGCCAATAAGGAGAACATGGCCAAGAGGCAGTAAAAATCTGGCTGAATTTATGGAGTTCATTTAGGACAGGGCATGAAAATTTGGGTGTCATCTGCATACAAATGATACCTAAAGTCAAATGCATTAAAAGGATATATAAAGTGAAAATGAGAGTATTTATGTATTATACCCAAAGACAGGCACTGAAGAAAAATAAGTATAGGCATGAGAGATATGAATAGAATCAAGAGGTGGCTTTACTACAAATAACAAGTGAGTGGGGAAAAAGAGCAAGAAGAGGATGGTCAACAGCATCAGACAGATCAGACAGTCAAGTAGGATAAGAATAGAACAGTATCCTTTCAATTTAGCAATCTGTAGATCATTAGCAACTTTATACTGGGCTGTCAGGATTGTGTTTGTAATATGAAAAGTGGATTGCAGAAGTCCAAAAGATTGTGGGAATCATTGTACTTGATAATGTGGGAGAAGGCAAGACCTTCCAGGAATTTTAAGGATAGTGATAAGAGGGAGGCAGGCTGATAATTAAAGAGACAAACAGGGTCAAGTGTAGCATTTCTGAAAATTAGCTTAGCACATGCATGCTTAAAGAAAAAGGAATATGCCAGAAGATAGGGAAGAATAGCAGATATGGGTTAGCAAAGTGGTCAGGACAGGAGTATAAGTCTTAAGTAAATGACAGGGCATAAGGTCAAGAGAGCAGGTAGTAAGAGGAGAAGATAATTGAAGTTGAAAAACAGGCGTAAAAGTGTCATTGAAGCATGGAAGAGGGTTTGGATAGGTTCAAATACACAAAGGAAGAATAGGAATCTCTGAATGGAGTATATGTCACTTTTAAAATGGGCAGCAAAAACTTGACTAAAGTGTATTGAGGAAAATTAAGCTGTTGAAAGCAGATAAAATAATTAGATTTCTTAAAATAAATAAAAGAATACATAGGCCACATTTACATGGCCATCACCAATGGGGAGATGTTGCAAGTGCAATGTCACCTGTACAGAAATGGAGCTTTGTGGCCTATGGTGTCTTTAACATGGGCATCTTTCACCTTCTGTGAATGCATCAAGGTGCAGCATGCTGAATGCTTACTGTGTTCATATATGAACACAGTGACTTTTCAGAATGGCTGATCACCACAGCAGCCTAGAGGCATCTGGCAGATTTTTCACACCAGCTACATGGAAGGTTATGTTGCTCATCAAAACCAGCAATGTACAGAGAAACCAAGTGTGTTGAATGCCAATCATGAAATTAAACCAGCAAACATATATACCCCACTCTATCACATCCCTATACAACTCCATAAGGCGGTGCTGTATTATATTACACAAAACAAACAAAGGATAAATGATGTACAAAATCTATATTTTATAGGATAACAACCTGCTTAGATTTTGGAAAAAATCAGAAGCAATCATGTAAACAATTAACTTTTATTCCAGCCTGTTTAAAGCCACAGAAAGAAACAGACATTGTAAAATCTATATGGGATATCCTGTTTGTATAAAACCCAAATATATCAACTAAATTGTATTACAAATCCTAATCAAGATCTACTGTCATGTAAAAATGCATCTAAGTGTACATTAATAACTTATTCCCACCGCAAACCTCTCCCTCCATGAAATTACATAAGAGGCCATAAAGACCCTGATCCTGCCCCCTCCCATCTATCAAAATCCTTATTGAGGCACTTGCAAGTAGCATATCAGACAGCAAAAGAAAATGAGAGGTATCAATTTTTTCATGGACATAAATTATCTAGTTCAGAACGGAATAATGAAATTCTTTACTCCTTAGGAATTCATGGGGGAAATTCACTAAGTGGTGATAAAGATGTGAGAAAGTGAAGATGACTTCTCCATTTTATCACTTCACCAGTTCCTATGTTATTCTAAGGAACCTGTTCACGAAGAACTCCAGAGCTGAAGAAATCTTAGTGCAAAGGTTCCATAGAATAACATAGGACTTGGAGAAGTGATAAACTGGGGGTCATCTCCACTTTATCACCTCCTTATCACCACTTAATGAATCTTCTCCCATAACTCAACCTGGAATTGGCTGTCTTCTTCTCTAACTAACAGATCCTTCAGTGTCTCCATTGCCACCTCTTTGTCCTCTCCTGTCCACCTCCCTGTTAGTGCTCTTAAAGGCTCTGTTCTAGGAACATGAGAACATGTCTGTTCTCTCTATACACAATAACACTTGGCGAACTTTTTAACTCATTCGGACTCAAATATCACCTCCATGCAGATGACACCCAGCTTTAAGTATATATCTGCTACTCAAATTACGCCTGATGATCAATCTAAAGTCCCAGATTGCCTCATGGCTATCTCAGGCTGGATGGCTTATAGACACCTCAAACTAAACATGTCAAAACTGAGCTACTCCTCATTCCGCCTAGACCAGGCCCAGAAGTGCCCTTCCAGGTAACACTAAATGGCACTACCATAAATTATGTATCAGAAGCACTGTGCTTGGGGGTGATAATTGATGCTCTCATTCTCTTCTCATATTAATGTTACCACCAAATCCTGCCGCTTTCTCTTGTGTAACATAGTAAAAATCTATCCCTTCCTCTGTCCTACACAGACAAATTTCATGCACAAGCATGCATCCTATCCCACATGATTACTGTAACATTATTCTTTCTGGTCTTCCTGCCGCCCAACTCGATACACTTCAATCCATACAGAATTCTGCAGCACAAGTTACCTTACTGTCACATAGGTTTGTCCCGTCCTCCCTTCCCCTTCAATCACTCCAATGGCTGCCTATCAGACTACAGATATCTTATAAAATACTGCTTCTCTCATTCAAGACACTTTTCTCCTCTATCCCCTTCTATATTTCCACTCTAATCTCCCGCTATACCCAAACCTGCCACCTACGATCAGCCAATAACATTCTCTCTGCTCCTTTTATGTCCATCACTCTCGAATCAAACCCTTTTCCATCTCTCCTTATCTATGGAATACTCTACCTCCCAGCCTGCTCCGCTATACTACTCTGGAGGTCTTCAAGTTTTGTTTAAAATTACGCCTCCTCAGCAAAGCTTCAACAAGATAGAAGGCACTGACTTCATACATCCAAGGCTCTTATAATGTACTTATTTATGTTCCACTATCGCGATCGAAACTGAGCACTGTATTCTGCATTAAATCCTAATGTTCTCTGTATGTCTCTCTTTACCACTTTAGATTGTAACCCAGTACTGTCCTATCCTTTAAGTTGTTAAGTGCTGCATAAACGTGTGGCGCTGTATAACTAAACATAGTCATTCATTCAGTAATGATGAAGTCAGGGCTATTACTCCATTTAAAGCACAATCTTAGGAAATTAGGAATATTTAACTAAATTGCGGCCAACTATGAAAGGAGATGTCACTATATGACATAACTGAAGACTGTCCTTGTATCACATTTAAGAGGGCAAAAAACTGAAAAATTATCCAGTATCAAGGCATTATAAAGTTCTTATAGGAGAGTGGTATAGGTTGAAAGGCGCATTCAAGTGCGGATCTTGAATACAATGTAATTATAGTAGTAGTAATAAATAGTGAGTAACAAATGCTTATTTATGGAAGTATTATTTTGAAAAATTGTTTGTATGATTTCACACAGATTAAGTGTTGAAATATTCTGATTGAACAATTGTTTAAATGTAAGACAGAAGAACTCTGTAGCCACTTCTTGAGAAAGCCAAATTGATTGGTAAAACGCTATTGGGTTGGGGGGCATCTATATTGTTGTATGCACCATTTGATGCATCAATAGGAGAGAAAAGGCTGGTAGTTCATGAAAAATAACTACTGATTTAAAGTTGCAATTCGGGAGGACACTTCAAGATTAATGCAATGACTGATTGCACTACCGGAAGTGACAGAATGGTAAAGTAAGAGGCAAAGACTAGCCTTCAGAAGGAATCCTTAACATAGCTTCCAGTAAGACCAAGGGAAACAAGACACAGAAGGGGTAAATACTGCCTTCAAGTCCAACTGTTAGAGAAGGTGATAGCCTGGACAGTATGCATGTAAGATGCTCCAAGAGAGGATCCTGGTTGCAAATATTGATGTACTGTTATACATTTATTCATTCCAGTTGCTATGCTATACATAATATATCTGCTACGCTCCCATAATAACTGCGCTAACAAAACATACTCTAACAAGGCATCTGTTCCTACCATTTTTTAACATCCTTTGTCCTTTCTGTTTCAAGGTGTAAATAGATTTTTGGATGGAGCTTCCTTAGAATGAATACTTTCATTTTGCATATTACCTTTGTATTTTTGACATCTATGTGACACGGTCAATGGAGGCTTAGCTCCCAGGCCACTTTGCCCAGTCTTAGTGTTGAGAGAGTATCCAGGAAGTGGTTCTATCATTGAACTTTGGTGTCCTTTGATATACTTGTTGCTTTATTGTGGTAGAAGCTGTTTATTGAGCCTTTGGGCATCAGAACCTCAGTTTACTTTCCCACATTTGACATGGTGTGTGGGTTGCCCAGGACGCCGGCAGTACTGGAGGGTTTCAACTTCCTTTGTATTAATAAGTATCTGGATGCATGGAGTCCTGCATGGTCCTGGTCATCTCCTTGGTGATTTCAGGAAGGGGAGCTCGGGAGTGCGAGCCAGGCTCCTGATGGGTTGATAAGTTATGAATGTACATTAGGATTTAGAATAAGTCTTGATTTGGATTTGTAATGCATTTTAGTAAATATATTGGGGTTATAATAAATGGAGAACCCCATATATATTTGAGAATGATTGATGCCTTTTAATGGCTTTAAACATTCCAGAAGAAAGGTGGATTTTTTCCATGATTGGTTGTGTTTCTTCCCAAATCAAAACTATTTGTTACCCTATAAATTGTGGCTTTATTGAATACTGTATCCTTGTTTTTGGTTCAACATCAGCCAATCATATTTTGGTTGATGCTCACATGGGCCAGCCGTCACTCTGATCAGCAATGGAATGACCAGAGGAATGTAATTAAGTTATTCTGAATGGACTGGTTCCCCAAAATTACTCTTTAAATTGTAGTGGATATCATATCCATGGAAGCAGCCATGATTCTGTGTTGCAGGATTCCAAGACCCAAAATCATTCCTGTTGAAGGTTTTCTAATCAGACTTCCTAAGAAGACTTCAGTGGGTGGAGATTGGTCCTTTTTCTCATATTTTCCTCCAGTCCCAGTGAAGGAAGCAATCTCAGCAATAAAAGTCAAGCTGGGTGTTGGTTATCTTCTTATAATATAATTTGCTAGAATGCGTTGCTCCCTGTGTGTGTAACACACACATGCGCAGTAGAGACTACCTGAACGATGTAGTCATGCGCAGTAGAAAGTGACTTCCCGCTGTCCACACTGTGGTGCCAGAGTGGGGATCGGGGCGGAAGGAGGAGGAGGGTTTGCCTCATCTTAACCTTGGTAGATGAAGAAATCTTGCCTCTGTTTATTTGAAGCAATGCAGCAAACATTTTAGTCAAAAAATTTAGTGGCCGCACTGACCTCCGTTCATCCCCTCACTCCCTGCCGACTACTTTTTGTGTTTGCCCTCCAACCTGCATTCATTTTACTGCTGCCTGCATATCTTAGCATAGCTGTGTCTCCGGCTCTGGTGCCGACTCCTGCTGCGGATGGATCCCATTGTCAGAGACTCCAAAACTACCCAATCTCCTGGGTGTGTGGAAGGGGAGGCTGGGAGCGGGATCCTCAGTCCCAGGAGTGACAGCTATGCTAAGGTATGTGGGCAGAACTAAAATGAATGCAGGTTGGATGGCAAACACAAAAAGCAGTTGGTTCACTTCGATCATACTTAACAAATCTCCCTTACAATTGTCCTTCTTAACAGTTACAGCGGCCTTAATATTATCCTGCAATATTTATGTTCTTAACACTTTCACAACGTTAACCTCCTTTCATATTATATTTCTTAACACTTTCACTGCCGTCACTCACCCCTATAATATTACCTTTCTTCACAGTTTCGGCACCCTCACTATTGTCGATCACTACTACTTTCCCCACATTCAGTAGTCATTTTCCTACAGCTTTCACACCCCTCAGTATTTCTGCTATGTCAAAAACAAAAACATTTCAATAATTATTTTCACATCTGTTTCACCCTTCTAACGATTGTCACTCAATAAAACTTACATAACGAACTACCATATCGCTCCTACCTCTCTCACAACAAAAACATGACGCAAACCATACTTTTACACTGCATTATACCACCTACCGCCTCACACAAAAAACATAAAGCTACGCAGAATCTGGCAACCTGCCAGCCTTCTCCTTTTAGTAACACAGACTACTGCTGACCTGTTACAGCCGCAAGATGTTGAAGGGTGCTGCTCCTGAAGCAGCCACAGACGTGCCTTGTCATCAGACAGCAAGAGCTGTCTAACCAAGGCAAAGGAGACCATATAAATACAAGTATAACAATTATGGGGCAAGTACAATGAACTGGAGATCAAATTTAATCCTTTGAGTGCCAGAGGGGCGACCAACGCATTGCTTTGCAATGCACTAGGCACCTCTCTGACATACAAAGGTTAAAAATATAAATTCCCACTTTAAATTACTGATATGTGGGTGAAGTAGTTGTCCCCAATAATGCAGTTGATTTGTACAATTGACCCTCTCTTTATATGGTGAAGCAGGCTGCAGTAAGGAGCTGCTTAAATGTAAGTGCACTGTTCCAAACCTTACAATGTACTACTACATCGCAAGTTCAATTGCCTGCCTAGTTTCAGACACACGGAGCCTGGAAAACAGAATTTCATATGTGAAAGGTAATCAGGGACGGCCTCTCCCTGTGGCCAATTGCCCACTGGGCCACTTATAACATTAGCGCACTTCCTCACTTAAGCTGCGGGATGTACAACTGTGCAGGGCCTTACTTGGAACTCAGTCCTGCAGTCTGTCCACATCATGCCTCATGATATTAATGCACCAGACTCTTTCCCATCATATATTATAATTCTACTAGGATGTTTGTCAGAAGCCATCATGCGCAGTAGAGATGGCTGCGCTCTCTGCAGTCATGCGCAGTAGAGACTGCCTGAACGTGCAGTGGCTGATGCAGAGCAGGGTGTTCCTAATTCAGACTGGAGTCCTCTCTGCACATCTCCAGGAAAGTGCGCAGAGAGGACCTCAGTCTGAATTTAGAACACCTCACTTTGTATCAGCCCCGACACATTCGGGCAGTCAGTACCGTGCATGACTGCAGCGCCACCAGTGTTGGCCCGTGTACACGTGCTTTAAAACTAGTCCTATATAATAATCCCATATAATAAAAGGCCAGATTGTCCGATGCAGTCATGCGCAGTAGAGACTGCCAGAATGTGCCAGCTGAGTGCGAGAGGATAAACAAGATGGCGGTGTGGCTGATGCAGAGAGGGCACACCGCCTGTCTCGACTCCGGGGCATCAGCCAAGGCCTCTGGGTGGCACTTTGGCCTATGTACATAGGCTTTTCTACTACTTAGAATAATAATACATACAGTTCTTTCTTCTGCTGTGAATCATGGGTCTGTTTATTGAATCGAAGGCCAGAAGTATAGCGAAACCCTTAATTCAGTAAATGCACCTATGACTTACACCTGAGGAAATCATGTACCCAGAAGAAAGTGCATGCGTGCGGGCATCCATTAAACTCAAGTAATATATCCCTACCCATTCTTTTTTTATGTTTAAAAAACTACAATTATACTATAATACTCAGAAGGTCTTAACCCTTAGAGTGTCAGAGTGGTACACAATGCCTCTTTAAAGGGTTAAAATGGCACTGTCTACCTCCTGTTAAATCTCTACATTGTTCTGTGCTAAAAAGAAACAAATACTTTTTTGAAAATACTGGATTGGCATTGTTGTTATTTTTATATTCTCTGTGATTATTTATGCTTTTAGTTATTAAGAGGTTTGTAATTCAATGTTTCACAACACATACCAATGCTTATGAAAAATAGATGAATAGACAGACAAACAGACAGACAGTTGTTTCCCGGGGGGAACAGCAATACACACATTATAATATGAGCACATTAACCTTACAATATACATGGTAAACCTACAATAGAGTTTTACAATCACAGTCTTTAACCCCTTAGGGACCCTTGATGTACCAGGACCGTCACGGTCCTTGAAATACTCAAGGACCGATGACGGTCATAGTACGTCACATACTTTTTACTTACAGCGCTCTACCGGGAGCGCTGTAAGTAAAAATAGGGCCTGAAATTGACCGCTCCAAGATTGGAGCGATCTCTATCAGGTCCCATAATGACGCGCCGATACACGCGACAGGTCACGTGTACCGGCGCATCCAAGTGCACCTATGCGGTCATTATGGGATGGAAATGTCCCATGACCGACTTTCCTTACGGGGTTAAGTACCCCTAACAGTGCGTGTTTTCTAGATTTCAGGACTTGAGCACGGGTGTGTAATCAGAGCATTAATTCTCCAGTGCATTGGAAACCTCTCTAACATGCATGTGGTTAGATTCCCCGTTTAAATCAATGGGAATTTAGGGAATTTATATCATTGCCCTGTTGGAATGGGTTAACCCTAGAATTCCTCCACTTTTGTTTTTGAGACGATATGCTCAACATCACCAGTGCTCCCCATTAAAGGGATTGTAATGTTTCACAATAAAAGCAGCTACAATTATTCTTCATAGTATTTGGGCCATTTCAATACTGTCCAACTTGTAGTTCAAGAGTAATTGAATTATAAATTATCCCCCTCCAACCCCTTTTACTGATGTAACACTGCTCACCTCAGAGCAGCAAGACTGTCTGGATGGATCGCAGAGAGAGACAATCTTCAGTGAGCATAAGGGAAAACCTGAAAATCCTGTCAAGGGGCAGGGTTTTCCTTATGCTCACACTAAGAAGATTGTCCCTTGCTGAGAGCTGACTGGTCAAAGGCCCAGATTCCACGTCTGAGGGGAGGTGGCTTACACTAGGTAAAAGGGATGGGAGGAGGATTTTTTTATTATTCAAATTACTCTTGAACTATTACTCTGACAGTATTGAAATAACACCCTCCATAGCCCAAATACTATGAAGATTAATCGGAGCTGCTTTTTCTGAAAAACATTACTATCACTTTAAGTCCAAAAAACTCCCATGACCCATCTGGGCTGATCAGGTTTTGAGCCTGCAAAGGTATCTGAGTAGTGGTGTGAGGTCTGAAATGGCTTGATGATATGGTGTTTGGGGGAAGCAATTACTGATGATGTATTAAGCAATCATCATTTCCTATGGGGCACTTCAGAGGCAATGATTTGGTTTGACTGCTATTAGAGAGACTCATAATAATACCCTCTAATTTACCTTACTATGGCCAAAAAATCCTAATGGCCTGCAGTTAAAGAGATAAAATTTTAACTTAGTCCTATATATCATGTCCATGGAGGTGGGCATGAATAGTTGCCAGCAGAACTTTGCACACTGTTCATGGTAAAGTTAATTCTTTAAGGACCACAGGGGTATGGAAATCATTACTTTGCATTGTATCGCACATCTCTTAAAGGATTAAATAGGTGGATGCCCTCTGCCTGCTTTAGTTTAAAAGAAAAACTGTCAACAACTGTCATGTCTGCCTCCATGGACATGACATCCAGGACAAATTGAAGAGGTTATCACTAAAACAAAGGCACAAGGCTAAAATGTTTTAGGTACCAATCAGAATTTTCATCCATATAAGTTATGTGGTGGGTTATTATTAGGAAATGTTACTTCCCCTTTAAATACAGTGAGAGACAGATTCACATACAAGCAGAGAGCATGTGATCATTCCTTGTCTATGGGTTTATGGAAGGGGTAGTCAATGTTTGGACCATCAGCTGATGGTGAACTACAAATCTCATTGGCTAGGTGGAAATTATGGGAGTTGTAGTCCCAACATTGTGAAATACTGACTACCCTCAATTTATGGTACCTGCCGTACATTGAATACTTCCTTGCGCATAACAGTCAACAAATCCCAAACACTGGGCTGTCCTGTCATTACAATGCAATGTCAAAAGCTTTCATACGGCCACTTACTAACATGACACAGTGTGAAAAAAAATTTCAGCTCAATTTAAGTCTCATGCAAAGAGCTTACAATTGTAATTAAATCATTAAATTCTTGTCTACGCTTCACAGAGCGTAGAGAAATTAACTTCCCACCAACCTCATTTTCTATTTGAACATGAAATAATGATTTTCTGCCAGTCTAATTACAAAGCCAACATCTGATCAAGGCAGCATCCAGTAGGGATTATCAAATGCTCGCGTATTAGACCTCATTACCAGCTTGAGTGCAAAATTATTACATCTTGTAATTGGATGGTGAGATTTATATACAGATCTGCCTGGTTTCTGTAAGATTGTAATTACAAGCTTGGTTGGTTAGCTACTTATCAGAACTTTGCAGGAAAACAAAACAATATGGCTCACTGAAATGAGCATTTCATTAACCTCTAACCTTACCATGGGGGGAACTGGTGTAACATTCGTGTATGCATTAGGCAAAATGGGTTCATCCATTTTTCTGCCTGTTTGTGATGGCTGAGCATAAGAGTCTGTTTCATTTATTTAACCTGCGTAATCTTTACAGAAAAACTATATAAATGAGCTGTCTATTCTTGTAGGATAGGCTCAATGTATCTTTTACTTAAGGCTAACTAGCTGTGAAACCATCATTCCGTGCCAGCAATGGTGACCATTTTTCAAGGCTAAAATGGAAAAACAGACATTGATTTTAGAGTCACTGCTTAAACAAAGCATTTGAAATAAAAAAGAAAGAAAAATCTAATATTTTTTTATTTAATAACAACCCTAGATGCAGGCATTTAATCAATACTTGATGAAACCATAGAGAAAAAAAAAACAAAAATTGTTCAATTACCAAGCAAACATGAATTTTCTTTTTTTTTTTTCCTCTCTTTTTTTTTTTTAACAAGTGATTTCACAGAGTAAATCAATGTTGGCAGGTTAGGCTGACTGCCACTAATCTTGGCATTAGGGATCTCCAATCAGAACTGCGCAGGTAATGAAGTTGTTATTTGGGCTTCATAGTTTAGATTAGATTCTCAGTAAGGATCAATGCTGCACTAAAATAGGATTGATAAAACCTTGATAGGAATCTGAATCCCTGAAGCCACTGAGTTTACCGTGGCTTTTATTCTGTAAATAGAAGAGAGGGTCTTGGCAAAAAAAAAAAAAAAAAAACCTTTACTAGCTGAGCTGTAATGCTTTCACTGCCAGAAGAGTTTTTAACATATTGCAAGGCAATGAGGTTGATGTATTAAAGGGATAGTAATACTTCATTTTAACTTTATTTTATTTTATAGGCATTAAAAAAACATCAAGAACGATATAAGTCTTATCTCTCAAACCTTTATTGTTTAAGAGATATTCACAAGCAAAGTATCCCCCCCCCCCCCGTTCAGCCAGATCAGAAGGGAGGTGCCCAGGTAGACTGCAGAGAGGGACAATCTTCAATTAAGATAAGGGAAAAACCTGAAAAACTTGTCAAGGGGGGGAAGGGCTTTCATTGTTCTCATAGGAAGAAGATTGTCCCCTGCTGTTATCTGTCTGGTCTTACAACCCGATTCACATCTGAGAAGAGATGGCTTACACTAGGAAAAAGGGGCTGGAGGGGAAACTTTGCTTGTGAATATCTCTTAAACCATAAAGGTTTGAGACATAAGACTTATATCGTTCTTCATGTTTTTTTAATGCCTACAAAATAAAGTTAAAACGAAGTATTACTATCCCTTTAAAGGGTAAATCTACCTTAAAAATAAGTGTCTCTTAAAGTAGACCTGTCACCTTAAGATGGCTTTAATATGTCTTATAGAGAAGTAAAATCTGTGTCTATGTAATGCTAGCCATTTTTTTGTGGAAAATACATTTTTAAGAAATGAAATTGTTTGCGGCGCAGTGGGGAACTGTATTCTTATTTTCCCTCATACGCTAATTAGCTGTGTTTCAGGGCAAACATGCTTGTCCCCAGGGTGAGCCCTTAATTCCTGCATAACAGACAGTTGGTATAGTATTAGCCGTAGAAATACAGAGGTAAATATAGGCAAGTTGATACCTTTATTGGCTAACTTAGCAGATTTAGGATTCAAGCTTTCAAGACCTCTTAGGTCTCTTCCTCAGACACGTGGAAGAGATCTAAGGGATCTTGAAAGCTTGCATCCTGAATCTGCTTAGTTACGCAATAAAGGTGTAAACTTGACTATATTTGCCTCATTGATGCCTGCATAACTTAATGTGAGATACTATTGGTCCAAACCATAACCTATTTACCATAAACTGCCAGGCTGTGCCACCAACAAATAATGGTTCATATCTCAAAATCTATTTATGTTACAAACAAATGACTAGCACAACATATAGGCAGTTTTTATTTTCTTTAACCCTTTGCGTGCCAGAGGGGTACTCAACGCATTGCTTTGCAATGCATTGCGTACCCCTCTGTCACTCAAAGGGTTAAACCTTTGAGTACCAGAAGGGTACACAAAGCATTTCTGCTCAGAGTGCTGCATTACCCCTCTGGCACTCAAAAGGTTAAACTCCCTATTTAAATGAATTGGAATTTGGTGAATTTTTGTCTACTAGGGTGCCTGTAGTTGGGTTACACTAGAATTACTCTGGGGGGAGGAGATGTGATAAAGAGGTGAAATAGAGGTGATACCTTCTCCAGTGAGATCGGGGGGAAATGCACTAAAGTTCGATTAGGGCCAGGATGGCAATGTTGTGTCAGATCTGTGTCAAATGGGTATAGTAGATTATCGTGTTACAACTCTAGCAGCAAAGAAGCACAACATGGGCATCCATAATAAGGTTCCAATCTTAAAGCGGACTCCCCTGTATGATGATATGGGTGCTCAGCTGCATCAGGCTCTCCAGACCTGTTTATTGCTGTGAATCCAAAGAAAGATTGGGCTGCACACCAAAAGCAGTGAGGTTTATAAATAAAAACAAAATACATTATTCCAAGACATTCCCGGATAGTGAAGCACAAGCACATAAAACAGGATCTCACGAAATCTAACATGTTTCGCGCTGCACACGTCTTACTCGTGAAAATATATATTAAAAAAGCAAATTTTTAAGTTTGTGATGCCACTTCCGCGTTTACATGCCAAGCTTCCCGATAGTGTTATTATTAATAAATGTGCGTGTGTGTGTTTAAAATAAAATAAAATAAACAATTACCTGAAAATTTTAACAGCACAATAAAATACATAAATAAAATGGTAAGTTGCTCTGATGAAAGGAAAAAAAATGTAAAAAAATAAATAATTGGAAAGAAGTATGTTTGACCTGAATTTTTACTCACAGTGTTGTGCTTTTAAGAAGTTAAGCTGAGAGCATTTTCATTTGTCTGTTTCTGTGATTTTTGGCTAGTTTTAAGATACAGTAATGAGCCATATGTTCAGTGCCTCATAGATCAATCATTAGATAGTTATAATGTGTGTTTGTGTGTCTGTGTTTCTTTACTAACTAGATGGTACTGCCCCTTTAAGACCAGTATCATATGGACGTGTGTGCTGTAATCTTTATTGCCCATTAGAAACTCAATGCACCCTGTAATTAAGACAAAACAAATTAAACAGATTAAACAGTAGGTATAAAAGCAAACTGGAGCAATTTGGGAGGCAAACTGGTGCACACTATAGGACCGATAAACATTCCCATTGAGTCAGATGGGGCATTGCAATGTGTTGGACAACACTAGTGTTCAAGGAGTTAAGCACCCCAGCACTGAGATTTGTGATTGTTTGTCAACTATGGTGCAGATAGTTTGCTGTAGAATCACTCCAATTCTGCCTGGATGCATTCCCCTCTTTGAATACACATCTACAAATAATAGTTCAAGCCTATAAATCAAGTATAGGCCTCCTGAGGCCCTTACAGGGGATTGCAATTCCCATTCTACCCCACCGTGTAGTCCTCAACAACTGGATGGCCACAGGTTGCCCAACTATGCTATAACTCATTGGGGGTCAGCCTGGTCCCTCTAACTGCTATAAGACTGCAACTCATTGTCACCCAGCCAGATGATGGTAATTGTAGTCCAACAAGGTCCAAAGATGACCATTCTTGCTCTAATTACCTGGTCACCTTCATTGCAACACATGCTAAAATATGAAACAGTTTTGTCCAATTACAAGAGTGATACTTAGATATGTAACTGTTTTGTCCAATTACATAAGTGATGCTTAGATATGTAACTATTTTGTCCAATTAGATGAGTGATGCTTAGATATATGTAAAGTGATTCAAATGGTTTTTATTCACTGAAGCAGTGAACTTCAGATGCAGGTATCTGCAGGCAAAGCTGCTGTTTAACACATACCACAGCTGGGGTAGCTGGGATCAATAATGGATCAATACAGTAGGCAAATCAATCACTTGGGGTTTTCTTTTCAAAATATTTAATTAAATGTGCTGGCAAATAAGTTCAGGATTTATTGTTTGATGCTAAGAGCATTACTGATTTTTCTTTGCTAAATTTCCACAAGGGAACCCCAGTGTGTCCATTCTCTGTGGATTATAACAGGCTGGGGAGTAAAGGAGACAGCTTTTCAATATATAATAACATGAATATATACATGGTTATAGACACACACAGTGCTTTAAATAATCCACTGTGTCAATGACTCATTTCACAGCCCTGAGAAAGGCAGGCCTGATGTTAAGAGATGTTTTTAGTAAATTATTCCATCTTACACAAAATCTATTCAGCTCCTTATTGCTGACAAGAGGGAACAATTTCTATAGATTTTTTTTTTCTATAGATTTTTTTTCTGTATTACTACAGCTGCTATGTTACCTGGTTTCAAATGAACCCTTTCATTCCCTTGTATATCTGCATCATAATCATACCTGGGAACTCTCCGGTTTTGCCTCGGAGACTCCGGATTTCAAACTGAATTACCGGGTCTCCGGGGCAGTGTATGAATCAACGGGTGGGCAGAGTTTAAGTAGAAACTCTGCCCACTTGTGCTCCATCCTGCCCGGTTCCTCCCACTCCCCGCCCTCTTACCTTCATTTTGCAGGGTTTTTTGTCCCCCCCACGACTAAGCTCCGCCCCTTTTATTACGCAAATCGCGTCATTTTCGGCACTGACAGGGTTACCCTCCGGGTAGCCCTGCATGAAAAGTTCCCAGGTATGATCGTAATTATCAGTGCAAATAATATCACAGAATTATTTTAAAAAACGAAATAGTTATACAATTGTGAAAATATATATTAAAAAAGCTAATTTTTAAGTTTGTGATGCCACTTCAGCGTTTACATGCCAAGCTTCCTGATACTGTAATTATTAATAAATGTGCGTGTGTTTAAAATAAAATAAAATAAACAATTAGCTGAAAATTTTAACAGCACAATAAAATACATAAATAAAATGGTAAGTTGCTATGATGAAAGAAAAAAAATGTAAAAAAAGAAATAATTGGAAAGAAGTATGTTTGACCTGAATTTTTACTCACTGTGTCGTGCTTTTAAGAAGTTAAGCTGAGAGCATTTTCATTTTTTTTTTAAAGCTTTATTGAGTAGTTTCAGTAAGTACATAATAGTAGCAAACGAAGTCAAGTACAAGTCAGTACAATACACATCAATCCATACATGTAGAAAATATCTAACAATATCCAGGAGGATGCATCCTATATCACGTTTGCACATGACCTGTCTAAGCTGAAAGCCTAGGACAGTGGAACAGGTTACAAACAGTTCAATACAATCCTCACATGGAGCGAAAGCTATTGGCACAGAAGAGGAAGAAAAGAAAAAGATAGGTCAAAAACTGAGCGAAAAGGAGGGCATCAAGAGGTGAAGAGAAAAGAAGCAGAAAAACTGTAAATAGAGGAGAATAAGTCAAAAAGAGAAAGATAGAGAAAAGTGGGAAAGTATTAAATCGGGGAGAAGTGAGGGGAGAGTCCACCAGCACCCAGAGCTCCGACAAAACATGGCACAGAACCTTTAACCCCTAGTATTAGATAAACAAAAGTCTTTCCATGAGGACCAAATCAACTCAAAGTTGTGGCTTATAGAGTGTCTCACAGCAGTAAGCCGTTCCATCACCATGACCCTGGACACCTCGGCCAGCCAATCCGCATGAGTTGGGGCGCACTCCAACCTCCATCTTCTAGGAATGCAGGCCTTAGCAGCATTTAGTAAATGGAAAAAAAGTCTCCTCCGAGGACGAGTGACTCCCACGGCACCCAGAATCTCATTAAGAAACACTGCCAAGGGAGAGAGAGATATCTCTTCTAAGAAAACTGCGAACATTGAACTCTCCACCTCGCTCCATTAGGACCTCAACCTCGAACAGCCCCACCAGATATGAACAAGAGAACCCCTCTCCCCACCACACCTCCAGCAGTTCGGGCTGACCGACGGAAAGTATGAGTGCAACAGGTCAGGGGTACAATACCATCTGTTTAGTAGTTTATAATTAAGTTCAACCATAGCCATATTTCTGGAGCTAGAGATTGCTGCCCTAACAGCACGTCCCCATCTTTCATCAGAAATGGCCGTTTCCAGGTCAGTCTCCCACCTGGAGTGACACAAATGCTTGGGGCGCGTGGCAGGAGAGGACACCAGTAAACGATAAAATGCCGAGATGCTATGGTAACCTGGATGGACTGACATAAGTATTTTCTCAAAGGGGCTCAACTCCCTGAGTAGGTCACTCCTACCCAAGTGCGCCTGCAGAAAACTACGGAGCTGTCGATAGCTCCACTATTCGCCCGAAGGCAGGTCCAAATCAGATTGCAGGGACGAGAAGTCTCATAACTCCCCATCGGAGGATAAGTGAAGAGGCAAGAGACGAATTTGATTGAGCCAAAGAGCAAAGGAACCGGGTATCTGTGCCGGGGGGAAGGCCGAATTAGCCAGGAGAGGGGGAGGGGAGTGAGGATAAGTGCGGAATCAAGGAGCGAAGAGAATCAAACACCCTCAAAGAGGACGACAAAATCGATGGCAGTGCCCCTGCAGAGAGTTTCTTATAAAACTCTTCCCTCTTCTGCTCCTTCCTAGCCTGTTCCTCCCACTTTTTTCCAACCCTGTTCTGCCCACTTCCCACCTACTTTATTACACACCGCGTTAAGCCCCACCCCACCCATGATTAAGCCCCCTTTGTGATGCAAATCGAGTCATTTATATCCTCCCACTGGCACCACTTGAGTCCCCACCAGGGACTCTAGAGGACAAAGTTCCCTGGTATTATTGGAACACCTCTAGTACCCAAGAGATTAAAAGGCCATTAACTAGCAATGTGGGACGGTGCTGCCCATCAGGATATATAGGGAATTAATGCACACACGGATGCAAGACAAACACACACACAGAGACACAAATGCAAATGCACACACATGCACTGAGATGCATAAAGAGCAACACAGTCATACACACATACATGCAATGCACAACATGCAGACACATTGAGTGTGGTACAGACACGCAACACACACAGTGAGGAACACACAGGTACACACAGAGACACACACACACAGAAGTAAGTCATAAGGGGGTGACTTATGTGTCATTGTAATGAGTTTGTGTTTGTGCTTATGCCTCCACTGTGGCATTCATTCATATAGTTGAAATGCATGTGGTAATTGCACATACTATGGTGGAAGGTGGATCGTGCTGGCTCCTGGGGTGTGAGTGAGTGTGAGTGAGACTATGGAGGAAGGTGGATCGTGCTGGCTCCTGGGGTGTGAGTGTGTGCGTGTGAGTGCGAAAGTGAGTGATTGTGTGTGAGTGATTGCATGTGAAGATTGAATGTGAGTGATTGCGTGAGTGTGTTAGTGAGTGTTTGTGATTGAGTGAGAGTGTGTGAGTGTGAGAGAGTGTGTGAGAGTGTGTATGTGAGTGAGAGTGAGTGTGTGAGTGAGAGAGTGTGAGTGTGTGTGATTGAGTGTGTGTGTGTGTGTGTGATTGTGTGTGTGATTGAGTGTGTGAGTGAGAGAGTGTGAGTGTGTATGATTGAGTGTGAGTGTGTATGATTGAGTGTGTATGACTGAGTGTGTGTGAGAGTGTGAGTGAGAGTGTGAGTGAGTGATTGAGTGTGTGTGTGATTGAATGTGAGTGTGTGTGAGTGTGTGCTTTTTGTCTGATGTGTTTATGTCTGTGGTGTAGGAGCGAGTAGCAGCCATTTTGTTTTTTCAGTTACTTGGATAGTGGTGGGCGGGCTGGACAGTAACTCCTCCTTACTTAACCCTTTGAGTGCCAGAGGGGTACGCAATGCATTGCAAGCGTTGCGTACCACTCTGGCACTCAAAGGGTTAAGTTAAGGTAATATAGCAATATAACACACGGTGGCTCTTCAGTTGAGGCAGCGTAGCAATATGCTGAGGGAACAAATAGTAAGTGGTGTTTGAGGCTTGCCCTCTGTAACATACAGCAAAGCATCTCTCTCCCTTTAAGGGGAAAGGGTGGGAAGCAGGAAGTGGAGAAGTAACAGTTGAAAACAGACAGTCAGTGAGGTTGACTGAAGAGATGAAAAGAGTTAAATAAAAGAGTTGCTATTAGGTTTATCCCTGAGTGTTTGTATTTGATGGAAACATTACACCCTTGTACTGAAACAGAGTGTATGGAGGGTTACAGTTATTTGTGGGAGGTGAGAGTGTGTGTGTGGACCGGGAGAAGTTATTGATATCCCCTACTTCAGGAGCGAGTGGCAGCTATATTTTTTTTGTCAGTTGGATAGTGGTGGGTGGGCTGGAGGGGGCGGGCCAACTCCCTGTATGATAAACATGCCCCCATTGAGTCACCCAATGGAAGCAGTAACATCCCCATTGAATCACCCAATGGGAGTTGTGTCTCCTAATGAGACATAAATTATGTAATGAGGCATTCTGTTCAATGTGTGTGTGTTTTCTGAGGAGACATAAATTATGTTCTGTGTGTGAGGTACCATAAATTATGCAATGAGGCTTATTCTTTTATATATATAGATTTGCTAAGATGCAAAGCTCCCTGTGTGCGTAACACACAGATGCGTAGTAGAGACTGCCCGAACAAGGTAGTCACACACAGTATTCATGCGTGGTAGAGACTGCCCGAACAACATAGTCACACACAGTAGTCATGCGTAGTAGAGACTGCCCGAACAACGCAGTCACACACAGTAGTCATGCGTAGTAGTGACTGACCGAACAACGTAGTCACACACAGTAGTCATGAGCAGCAGAGACTGCACGAACAACATAGTCACACACAGTAGTCATGTGCAGCAGAGACTGCCCAAACAACATAGTCACACACAGTAGTTATGCGCAGCAGGGACTGCCCAAACGTGCCACCCACAATCTGAAGCACTGCCAATCCAGAGCAGGGCACCCCGAATGGCCCACAACCTGTCCCCGCCCCGGGGAAACAGCTGAGGCTGCCGGGCGGCACCCTGGCCCATACACACGTGCCTTCAATACTAGTATATACATAAATACCCTGTGTATCATGCTAGCATCTGTAAAAATTTGCTATTTGTTTTCTGAGGCCTAAAATCTAGTCTTACACATGCTCTTAGGAAGCAGACATTCCTCTTTCCAAGACTCCAAGGCTCCCATCGATTGTCCAGGATTATCTGTCAATGGGCTAAAATAAGATAATGCAAATGGAATGAGCACTAATCACAATCAATTAACTGATACAAACAGTGCAAACAAGATAAATGCTTTCTGAACAAGGCAATTTACACATGTATTAAAAAGCAAGTTTCAGATTATATTTTAGGGACATAACATAAATAATCACTGTAATCATTGCATACGATATCTGTGTGTGATATTAAAAGTTATATCAACTTATTTCATTTGTTGGTGTTAGTATGCCTTTTAAAAAAAAAAGTAAATCTTTCTGCGGGAAATTCATGTAAACCCTCTTTCATTTCCTTAATGCATGGCTTATTCTCTCTCTGTCCATTAATCAGTCAACCGGAAAGAAAGAGCAGGGCTGGGGTATGGCTAATGATTGTGGGGGTCCACCCTTTCTATTAGCACACATCATTATTTATTTCATTTTACCAATAACTCAGAGTGATTTCAGCTGGGTACATTTGATTGGCACATTATAGCGTGAAGTAAGATCTTAACCACTTCCCTGCCCCAGGAGCCAGACAATTTATGCTGTTATTCTGCATGTTTGTATAAATGTTTGGCAGTGCAGAGCAACCACATAGCATAACATACTTTTCATGATATAGGAAGCTATGAGCAAAATAAATGGCAATAGCTGGTTGAGGATGATGGGAATTGTAGTCCCAAACAGCAGGAGGTATAAATATTGACAACCTCTGATGTACATATTTTAGTAGTATATATTGATGTGTTTCATCTTATAGCTTTTAATTTAATGCACTTAACTTGAATTAGCAATTTTTGTTCTTCTCTCTCACTTTTAGGGATATGATCGCCCCCTAACTGCAGGCTGTAATAAGAGTCTGCAAAACATATCTGCGATAAAGTATAATAACTCTGTGAGGCTGCTATATGAAGATGAACTAGAGCAAAATGGGGTAAGCCAAAATTATCATAGATATAAATGTGTTTTTTACAGAGGTCTCTAAGACATTGCTTCATACATTATGTTCAGGGGGCTAAAAGCCACATTTAAATCAATGGGAATTTGAGGAATGTTTATTTGTTCTCTATGTGTAATTGTTTGCGCCAGAAATGCAATAATTCTCCTTAATACCTCAGCCTTAGTATGTGCTTACTAAGGAGGATGGCCAAACACTATGCTGTTCTAAACCAGGGGCTGGAATTGTTTTAATGCCAATTTACTAAGCTGAAATGGGGGGAAGAGGGCAACTGAAATATAAGACGTAAACTTACTCCATGGAACTGCATAAAAAGGAAGCCAGAAAGTAAAATAAATTAACCCCTTGAGTGCCAGATGGGTACCCTGGCACTCAAATGGTTAATCTAAACTACTAAAATGTAAATAAAATAGCATTATTCTTTAACAATTATAAGTTAATATTGCATTCTGTATCACTAAACAAAATGTTTAGGTGTGTCTAGCCCTGAAAATCCTAATTATCAGCAGCTCTTACTTGCTTTATATAATCTAGGGGTCGTAATCAATAACGTAAAGAAAAGCAATTCTGGAGCAAGCCTGGAGAATCCTGTTTATCGTCGGCCCTTGCTTGTTTTATAGAAACTAGGGATCATAATCAATAACCTATAGAAAAGCAATTCTGGAGCAAGCCCTGAAAATCCTCTTACCAGTGGCCATTGCTTGTTTTATAGAAACTAGGGATCATATTCAATAACTTAAAGATGAGCAACTCTGGAGTAAGCCCTGAGAATCCTGTTTATCAGTGGCCCTTGCATGTTATATAGAATCTAAGTGTCTTATTCAATAACCTAAAGAAAAGCAATTCTGGAGCAAGCCCTGAAAATTCTGTTTATCAGTGGTCCTTGCTTGTTTTTTAGAATCTAGGGGTCGTAATCAATAACCTAAAGAAAAGCAATTCTGGAGCAAGCCCTGAAAATTCTGTTTATCAGTGGCCCTTGCTTGATTTATAGAATTGAGGAGTCATAATCAATAACCTACAAAAGAGCAATACTGGAGCAATCCACCTGCACTATAGAGGAAGAAATAAAATTTTCCAACAACTTAAGTAGGGTTTTTTTTAACCCCCTTTAATGTGGTCTCCAATGCATTGCATCATATGGTAGATCTCTTTATCATTCCCATTTAATTTGAATTTAGGGATTTTTTTGGGCCCCTCAAGTGCAATTGGTTTGTCCCAGACATGCGACTTTTTAGTTTATTAACTAGTATGCTTCTGTTTAAATGACAGCTATCTTGTGATAGTTATCCTCTCAGAAAACCTGCTGGAGATACACAGATGGAGGGTGTGATTAGGGTCAGAAAAGTGTTGTTCAAGAAATACTGACCTGCTCAGTATAGTGGGCCTGTGGGCTCAGTGCAAAAGTCTGCTATTGAGGGGTTTTTAAAGTAGACCCTTGCAGTCTATGGCAGGTATGGGCAGTTGGAGGAGTCCTCCCAGCTGCTGAGTACAAAAATCCCAACATGATGGAAGCTGTAGTCCTCAACCACTGAAGGAACTCATGTTGCCCATCCCTGCTCTATGAAGATGACTCAAGCTGAACAGCCTGTCTGTCAGCCTAGAATCCATCCCCAGACAGTTGACAGAAGCCATTTTGAGCTGCAACATGCAGCCTTGGGATTCCTACAAAGTCTGCTTCGATACGAGACTAAGGACTGTATGTTCAAAAGAAAAATGGAGTTCTGGGGCAAACCATTTGTAGTACAGGGGAGAAAAAAAATCCATAAATTCTCACTGATTGAAATGGGGACTTTAGCCCCTTGAATGCTAGAGAAGTCTCTAATGTTTTGCTTTTCAAACTGTTGGGGATCTCTCTAGTATTCAAAGGGTTAAAATCCCCATTTAAAGCAATGGGAGATTTTAGCTCTCCCCTATACTACGAACGGTTTGCCCCAGAACTCCTTCATGTTTCTTTTGAACATACGGCCCTTAGTAAAACATGACAGTTGTCATTTAAAGTGGAACTGTTACTTTGTAACAAATAGGTGATTTTGAAAGAGTTTTTAAAATCGCATATATTTATGTAAACCAATTTTATTTAGAACAATAGTTTATGAGACATTTAACTAGCTTTATTAGTCAGTTTATAGAAAGGAGGTTTTACTGGCTATCGCAGAGTAGCAGGAGGTATGGAAACCAGCATGTGTGGGGGGGTGTTATTTTCTGACTGGCATGTGGGTCAATCTTGCATAAACTGACAAATAAATAAAGGTAAATATCTCATAAACTACTGTTTTACATTTATTTTTTAATCTCTAATATAAATATAGGTGATTTTAAAAGCTCTGTCAAGATCACCTGTTTGTTATAAAAATAACGTTTCCACTCTGGATCTCAGAATTGTGAGCATATCTTTAAACGAGCAGTAAACTTTTTGTATGAAAACCTATATGTTATAGAGCTTTTCCTGCTGAGTAAAACAAGGGAACTCCCACTGCTCTCAGTTGTTTTAGTTAAAATGTGTAACAGTTCAAATAATCAGGAAGTGAATTTACTGTGTGTTTACTTCCTGATAGTTTTAACTGACAGGAAGTGAAATGCAGTTTCTATCACATTCTATGAAGAACTGTATGTCACTGACTTTCCTCTCCATTGGAATGTAACAAAATAACAATTTGGAATTCGACCACTAGAAGGCACTGCTAATTTAAAAAAAAACACACGTGTAAACATTAATAACTTTGGAAATATGCATCTTTCAGCAGTGGGAGTATCCTTATTTTACTCAACAGAAAATGTACTACAATACATACTTTTTCATAAAAAAGTTTACTGCTCCTTTATGTTTCCTATGAAGACATTTATGCTGTAAATCAGGCTAAACTGCTGCACATTGATTAATATCTAGCATTAATGACACGGCTTTATCAGTGTGATTAACCCTTATATGTTTTTTAGTGTATTTTTAAAATTAGACCTCGTGTAGGGCATCAGGACCCCTCCTGATACCTCTCCAGCAACTGATGTCCCAGCTAGGAGACCAATAGAGGCGACACAGATGAGTAACTGGGCTCCTCTATTTCCATCTTACCTAAACTACTGGGTAGGAGTGGGCAAGATCTGGAAAGCCTTTCACGTCAATGTAGGAGGCATTCCCTGATCCCACCCACTCCTGCCTGGTTGTTTGGTTAGGATGGAAGCAGGGGAACCATGCTGCTCTTCTGCATCACTTCTATTGCTCTCCCAGCTGAACCATTTGGGCAGTCAGTAGCTGTGGGGTGTCAGGAGGGTTCCTATTGCCCCACTATGAGGTCTGGATTTTTTCAACCAATCAGTATGTGTATTCCATTTGGCTGAGGTCCTTTTTAATAATACACTCCTAGACTATGCTTGCCAAAGTAAGTGATAGGAACATCACCACTTGGTGGCCTACACAGACAACATTACAGTTTAATATAAAAAAAAAGTTTGAACTGCTATCATTTTTAAATGAAAAATCTCTCAGATGTGGGAGTACCATATTTTACATAGCAAGATAAGCCATATGGCATAAATGTCTTATAAAAATAAAAAAGGTTACTGTTCCTTTAAGTGCCACAGAGGGTGTGCAAGGCAATGAGAAGCAACATGTTGCAAATTTGCTTTGCAATAACACTAATAAGCACAATCATTTGCAAATCTGCTTCTTCTTACCTCTCAAAAAATAAAAAAAATAAAAAATTGTGAAGCCATTTTAGCAAATAACAATGGACCTTTATTTATAATATCAGTTTTGGGACAAGCCATCTGCATTGTAGGGGGGTGAATAAAAGTTCCCAAAATCCCCACTGATTTAATTGGGGGTTTTAATCCCTTAAATGCTTGACATATCTGAGAACCTTCTTGTCCCAAGCCTCCAGAGGTCCACTAAGGTGGGTGGGAGTATCCAAATGAGGCCATTCAAGTCATAAAGTGGTCGGGGCTTGATTGAGATGGGCAGGATTAGGAGGAGGGGAGGGTGTTGCCCTTAAAAATGGGTGGAGAGTGGGAATAATGGAGCAGGAAGTGACCAAAACTGACAGTGAAGTAGGCGGAGTTACTCTCTGAGACTCAATAGTCAGCCTCTGTTCCTATATAAGCATGAAAGCCAGAGGCTCCGGGGGCTCACAGCGAAGACCCTGTGAAACCAACCCAACTGTGACAAGTCAACACAGACCAAGAAGAATCCAAACCTGCGACTTAAAACCCAACCCTAGAAGATGGAGTAGTGAGGCTCAAGCCTCGGTATCCAAAAATCACCGCTGATGGATAAACTCTATCAGCAAGAAGACGACGATGACACGGCTCCGGGGTCAAAGAGTTCCTAGGTGTGAGACTAGATTTCTTTAGCATGCAGTTGGTTAAAAAGCTCCTTTAATTTGCAAATTTATTCCATGTGGTGCACACCGTAAGAGCGCCACTTTGTTTTTCCATATAAGGCCCTAAAGTCCATATTTATAAAGGCAAACTGGAGTTATTCCGGAGTAAAACAACTGTGCCATAGGGGACAAAAAAATTTACTTGAATAGAGCTTTTTTAACCCCTTGAATGCCAGAGAGATCTAACATGCATTGCTTTGCAATGCATTGGAGACCTCTCTAGCATTCAAGGGGTTAAAAGACCGATTTATTTTAATGGGAATTTTATTTGTGCCCCTATAGTGCAGTTGGTTTATTCCAGAATAGCTCCAGATTCCGATTATAAATATGGATCTATACAGCAAATGATGGCAATTAAGGCCTTTTGTGCAAAGGATAATACAGGTTCCCATTGAGTTACACGGAGGCTTTTAACCACTTGAATGCTAGAAGTCTCAGACACACTGTGAAATTGGAGACCACTCTAGCATTCAAAGGGTTAAAGGCCCCATTTTAAGCAATACAAATCTGTATTTATCCAGTATGTTACATTTGGTCTGCAGAAGAATTGTTTTGCTTTACTTTCATGCATAAGGGTCATACAGCCATAGTCATACCGGGGAACTCTCAGGGTCTGACAATGAGCCTCAGGGTTCTGACCCAAATCTCAGGATCTCAGGGTAGGGTGACCAGACGTCCCCGGGGACAGAGAGCTGAATCTGGGGACTGTCCCCGGAGATAATGTGTCCCCAGATCTCCATTCCGCTTCTCTTACATTGAGTCTAAAGAGACTCAATGAAGCAAAGCTAGTTGAGGGCTGCACAATGTATGGCGGAGTATCGCTGCCGATCACAAAGACCTCATTCACGATGTGTCATTTGACTTCCATGGCAGGAGGATGGCGACCTGCTCCAATGACCAGAGCGTGAAAGTAAGCGAGCACATTGACAGTGCCTCATGTGGTGACATGGTCGGTTTGGCCCCTGAGAAAGA
This sequence comes from Rhinophrynus dorsalis, assembly GCA_037306005.1. NCBI lineage: Eukaryota > Metazoa > Chordata > Amphibia > Anura > Rhinophrynidae > Rhinophrynus > Rhinophrynus dorsalis. Next base: position 326,378,918 of record CM074722.1, read on the forward strand.
CAGGGACCATTGTGTTTTGTAATAGGATTGGATGGTTTTCAGGGGAGAGCAGCAAGTGGCTCTCCAGTTGTCAGACTACAACTTACTTACCCCCAGCCGCCTGTTGTGGTAGTTGTAATTGGAGAGCACAATGAAAAGGTTTTTAACAATAATGCCTAAATAGTGTAATATTTAGTTATAATAGAGATTTATTGTGCATTTAATCCTTCAAGGAGCAGCACTGTGTGCAAATGCTTTATAGGGTCAAATAGAAATCACTACAAGCTACTACTATGCAAAAGTAGTCTATATTTTGAACAAACCAACTGCACCACAGGGAAGTTATAAAATCAACAAATCCTTGTTGATTTGAATGTAAGTTGTAACCCATTGAGTTCTAAAGTGTTCTCCAAAGCATTGTAATGCACCTTTAAAGCAATATGCATTTTTTCCTCTGTCATGCAGTTGGTTTACTCCAAAACTGCAGCACTTTTTTCTTAATACTCAATGGAACAATCAGTTGTGTTTTTATGACATTTTTATTACTTCAGATGTTTTCTTAATGGCACCAATAAACTGGATCAGTGCGCCAGACTGCAGAGAACAGTGCAGGGCTCACCTCACCATGCCACCAACTCGGCCACCACGTCATGACGCCAGGGGTCTGAAGGTAGCACAATGTGGGTAGGCAGTGTGGAAGTGGACAGTGTAAAGATGGACAGGGTGGACAGTGTGGAGGTGGACAGTGTAAAGATGGACAGGGTGGACAGTGTGGAGGTGGACAATTTGAAGCTGGACAAGGTGGGCACTGTGGAGGTGAACAATGTGGATTTAGACAGTGTGGGAAATGGGTTGGGTGGACAGTGTGTGGGTGGAGGTGGGCAGTGTGGATAGTGTGTGGACAATGTGGAGGGGGTAGTGTGTGGAGGAGGATGGGGTGGACAGTGTGTGGAGGAGGAGGATGGGGTGGACAGTGTGTGGAGGAGGATGGGGTGGACACTTTGTGGAGGAAGATGGGTTAGGCAGTGTGTGGAGGAGGATGGGGTGGACAGTATGGAGGTGTACAGAGCATGCAGTGTGGACAGGGTGTGAGGGTCGGCAGGGTGTGGGCAGTGTGTGGTGAGGGTGGACAGGATGTGAGGGTGGGCACTGTGTGAATAGGGTGGGGACAGGGTGTGGAGGTGGATAGGGTGTGGACTGGGTACAGAAAAAAAAATGTCCCCGGATTTCATTTTAAAAATCTGGTCACCCTATCTCAGGGTGAAGGTCCAACTTCTCAGAGTGAGACAGTCCAGTGTTACCTAATGTACAAGCTGCACCAATTAACCACTTTTTCAGTCTTTAAATTGGTACCATGTATACCAGGAGTGTATGGGAAGAAGTTCTGCTTGTCTTGTGTGTCTTGTGTGTATTCAGGCAGCTATATCTTGAAGTTGTTTCATGTTAATGGTTCTTCGAGGCCTGATTGCAGCATCTCTGAATTAGAGCAAGCAGTGACCTGTCATTGAGATTATATATATATATATATATATATATATATATATATATATATATATATATACTAGCAAGTGGGCACGCCGTGCAATTCAGAGACCCATTGGACCTCTGCAGTGGTGACTCTAGCTGCAGAAATTTTCACAGGAAAGCCTCCTGCCCACTTCTGTGAAAATCTCCACCGCTGATTTGTTTAACCCATTGATTGCATTAGTACTTAAGGGTTAAAGACACCATTTAAAGCAATGGAAATATTGATTTGCCCCCTATAATGGTACAGTTCTAGAGCAAACCAACTGCCCGTAGCATACCTCCCAACATTTCAAATGGCCAAAGAGGGACACTTGTGTTTTGGGTGATGTTGTTGGGGGCGTGGCTGGTGGGCGGGGCATTACAGAGAATTTTTAGGTTATTTCATGACCTACTGACACATCTTTGTGTAAATGAATAAATTATTTATAATAAGACCAAAGTATTTTATTTACACAGTCTAGTTTATAAACACATTTACTGTAGTTTATACAAGCATTCATGTGAGTTGTATTGCTGTAGAGCAATATGATACATTTATTTACACACCACACAATCTGATCTTCTAAAAAGAGGGACATCAGGGTGGGAAAGAGGTACAGAGGGATTTAGGTCTCAAAGAGGGACTGTCTCTCCTAAAGAAGGACACTTGGGAGGTATGATGTAGGGAAGAAATTATCCCCAAATGCCCAAATAATTTAAATACGGGCTTTTTAACACAGTGAATGCTAGAGAGGTCATCAACACATTACTTCACAATCTTTATATCTCCCCTGTGCTGCATTTGGTTTGCCCCAGAATTGTTCCTCTTTCCATTTGTATATACTGTCATAAGTTTCAACACAGGTAAGTTTTTGCCATTTCGACCCTTGAGACAAAATTGGAAATTGCTTTCCTTAACGACCCTTGACGGTCATGGTACGTCATGGGTAAAAAGTGCCTGAGCGACCCATGACGTACTATGACCGTCATGGATTTCAGGGCTCCCCATGCGGCTGAACGCCGTTCACTAGTCCTGAGTTGAATAGTCAAAAAAAAAAATGCTCCGTGGTCGTTAAAGTGTTAGTAATGTCTAAAAAAACTTTTTTGCATTTAGAAGAGCTTAAAAAGCTGATCTAAATGCAAAAAAACGTATCTCTCAAACCGCTTTGGTTTAAGAGATACGGGCGTTTAAAGTTTGATTTGTCCTACTGACAGCTATAAAGCTGTCTGCAGGAGATCCATGACAGTCGACACGGAGGCTCTGCAACAGAGCCGCAATCTCGTTAGTTACAACTAATCTCTTAATTGGAATGGTCTAAAATGTGTGCTTGCAAACCAGGCACACGTTTTAGACCATTCCAATGAAGGGATTCATTGTAATTAACTAGATTGCGGCTCTGTTGCAGAGCCTCCGTGTCAATCGACACGGATCTCCTGCTGACAGCTTTACAGCGGCCAGAAGGACAAATCAAACTTTAAACGCCCTTATCTCTTAAACCATATCGGTTTGAGAGATACGTTTTTTGCATTCAGATCAGCTTTTTAAGCTCTTCTAAATGCAAAAAAGTTTTTTTTAGACATTACTAACACTTTAAGGGGTTAAACCAGGTTTTTATTTGCTTTCTTTGCAATCAAGAAAAAATTATTTTTGAGGGCACACCAAATGATTTTGTAGCACAAAATAGATTATTTCGTCAAAAAATATTGTTTATACCACAAAATAAATTTTGTGTGAAAGAATCAATTTTTTTTTTCAAATATATTTGATTTTGTCACACATTGCTTATTTGTGTGAAAAAAATATTTTTCCACAAAAATACATACTGTGTGCCAAAATACTCAACGCCTGTGTGTGAACTAGTAAAAAGTGAAGCTGAGGTATGAAGAAATTGATAAAGTCTGAACTAAGGCAAATCAGCTGTACCATAAGCAACACCTCAAAATCATTCAAAGGGTTAAAAGCTCTGTGCCAATCAATGAGGATGTTTATTTGTTCCCAGTAGAGAAGTTGGTACCATCATGGAAGGTGGCTGCTTTACTAAAAGGGACTGGAACAAACCAACTGCAACAGAAGGGACAAATGAAATACTCTATAATGCGCTGGAATCGTCTTATCATTCAGTGAGTAAAGAGTCCCAATTTTAGTCAAATGTGGATTGATTCACAATAGTACAGCTGGTTTGATTTAGAATTACTCCACTTTTGGTTTTATAAGTATGGCCCTTTAGCTACATGTTTTGGGGCTGCAGCTACCCCCAAGGCAATAACCTTTGTAACCCCTTTGTAGGTCTGAATGTGGCCTTTCACTCCTTGCCATTGTCCCCCTGAGGAGGTTTTACACTCGGTAACCTCAGTCTGTGCTGCACAGCTGAAGAAAGAGCATCTCTATTGGAAATCAATGTCACGGTTACAATAATAATGGCTGAGCTATAAAACTAGCCATGGACAAAACAGCAGATAAACTGGGCCAAAGGCCAGCACCATGGGAGCTGTGATCCTACTAACACTCACTAGTGAAATCCTCTCTCTCCTTGCTCTGCATCCCACCAAGAGCATCACTCACAATGAACCCTGTGATTGATTTTTTAATATGGTTGTAGCCTCATTTTTCAGGGGCATATTAATGCTTATGATGTGTGATGATGCCTGAGCGGTTCCCATCGCATGTCTGTTAAACTGCTAAAGGATATGTATTTAGCCATAGGTCATTCCTCAGTGTCACATACAACTCTATTATCCCCACTAACTCCCTTGTTTGAGATCAGACAGCTATGAATCCTTATTGCATCTCCAGAAAAACAAAGCAGCTTAGCTAGGAGAGGGAAGATATGAATAAGAGAAACCTCCACAGTGGCCATTTTTAATACTTCCTGAAAATATTATTAAACCAATTGTTTATAGAGAGAGTGGCAGATATAAAGAGAGACAGAGAAAGTGAGTGAGAGAAAGATAGATAGATAGATAGATAGATAGATAGATAGATAGATAGATAGATAGACAGATAGATAGATTTTTTTTATATAAATTATATTCACAAAGATGTATTTGTATGAGATATTGAATTTTTAAACAGAATTCAAAAATTCCTGTAAGATGTGCTAGCCATTTATTTGTAATGTATTGGTTTTTTTGGGGTTTTTTTTTAATCAACCTTTATTTGTCATTGGAACAGGCTGGCAGTTTACGCTAATAAGTGTATGAATAAGTTTAGATAGAGCCTACACACAGGGGTCATTTCTCATAGAACAGCAAGTGGGATATTTGACTGTTAAGACAATAAATTAGCACACTATGCACGAAATTAGTAAAAGTGCCACACTGAGTCAAAAAATATCATGGACATTTTCTGTAAAACTATTTATCTTACAGAAATATGGCAAAAAAACCCATACAAGAGAATTTAACCCTTTGAGTGCCAGAGGGGTACGCAACACATTGCTCTGGCACTCAAAGGGTTAATTCCCTGTAAAACAAACTGCATTTGTCTTTGGGTGACAAGTCTCCTTCCAATATCCCATTTATATAACTGGGAATTGTCATTTGTCCCCCATACTGCATTTGGTTTGGTCCAGAGTTGCTCTAATTTATCTTACTGAATTTGGCTCTAAGGGCCATATGTTCAAAGAAAAACTGTAGGAGTTTTGGGGCAAACCATTCACACTATAGGGGAGAATTAAAAATGTCCATTGATTTAAATGGGGATTTTAACCCCTTGAATACTAGAGAGGACTGAAATGTATTGCAAAGAAATGCATTGGATGCTTCTCTAGCATTCAAGGGGTTAAAATCTCCATGTATATCAGTGGGAATTTTTTGGTGTTTTTAGTTCTCCCCCTATAGTGTAAATGGTTAGCCCCAGATAAACTCCTTCGCTTTTGTTTTCAACACAAGGCCCTATATGTCTATAAATGAATGTTCTCCTCTTTATTTAGTACATAGCAGACCTCCGTGGCAGGTAAAGGGTTCATAATGATGCAGCTATAGTTAACAGCATCAAAGCCACAAACTATTGTGTTTCTCTGCTACAGAATAGATGCAGCTTACAGTGCAGATATAGCCATCACTACTGAACTTGCCTTGTCATTTGGCAGCGACTCTGACTGTGTGTAGCCAGCTTGCATTTTAATTTGGCCCTGAAGTTACTTATTTCATTATTGATCAAACATAATGCTGAATCAATGTTCATCTTGTTACTTGGTCCATTTCCGTGTAATACAGTGATAGCACTGCCCAGAGTTACTCACTCTCATCCCAAAGTGACTCCTCTATAAAATCAATGCTTGTTTGTTATTGATATAATGCTGTGTGCATAGGATAAAGAGTGTGGCTCTCATGGATCTGGCCTACAACAGTCTGTCAGCGGATAGGTTTATACCCAGACCTTAATTTTTTTAATGGCTCATTCACTCCTATTATAGGAAATTGTAAACGAAGGGAGTAATGAATAATACCTATATATCTTCATGGCTCTGACATGTGCTCTTGCCTGATTTATCAGTGTGACACACTTCTCTGTATAATAGAATTTCCTCTATTGAAATACATTAACACTTTAAAAACCAGGGGGCGGGTGGGCAATGCATGTCTTTGAAATATGTTACACACCACTTCAGTGCTTTAAGAGTTAGACACTCTTGTAGATATCAGCAATTAAATATCATCTTCATCCACATTATTCAGATCATTAGGTTGATAATACAATATACTTTTAATAGACAGAAATCCCTTGCAGTTCTAAACATATTGATTTCTAAAGCACTATAAATGGCTCTGTGTATATTTACATAGTGCTTGTTAAGGAAAAATCATTACCTTTGCAGCCTGAACTAACACAATTTGTTAAGTGTGCAGGATATGGGTTTGCTGACATAAGAAATCTATCTAGATTGAGAGGTGTTTTCATGGAACAATAACATCTTAAAATAAATTTTAAAATGATCATGCAATTCCCCATCTATGGAGAACACCCATGCCAGGCCTTATCTATGGGGAAGGGGTGTTATGCAAAAATACAAGATGTCTCTTTGGTTCCTGTATTAGTCTTAGGGTTGCCACATCACACAATAAATGCATGTTTGATGCCCCTGATGAAAGAGTAGGAGGACTATTAAACAGGTAGGGTGACTGAGGGCTATAAGCTGAATCCGATGTTATTTTATTGTTAATTGTTTTTAATAACTCCTCCCTTTTTTTTAATAATCCCTCCCTTTTTTTTATAGAGTAACTTTTTATTAACAAGAAAGTAGGCATCACGTTAACAACAGAAGAGCATAGTTGTTATGACATAAGGTTACAGAACATATGATAATACTGAGGTGTAACATATTAATAGTAGTGGCACAATCCAACTTTCTTAAAATTTTTACTTTAATAAGAACTGAAATTAAAAAAAAACAACCAAATACCTACATTTAAAAACTAACCCAACCCCAGATCAATCGCCCAAGGATCCTCCCACAGAAGTATTGAGTATCAGTGTCCCTAGAGCTTTTGCTATAAGATTACAGCATATAGCATGATAGGTTGATGCAATTGATAGTTCTAAGCGTGTGATAGGTCTATGCAGTGGAGAGCCATGCTTCCCACACTTTAGTAAATTGCATAGGAGAACCTCTATGAATGTACACTAGGTTGTAATGGGGTATATTTTGATTAACTAACTGAACCCAAGCACTGCACGAAGGGGCCTCATTGGACATCCATTTCATCACCACTAGTTTCCTTGCCATAATCAGCAATTGCCTTATCAGTTATGTTTGTTAGGGTGTTAGTAAACCGTCAGGTGCAGTAGAGGATATAAAAAGTTTTAGCAGCAGAGGAATATGAAGTGATAAGATATTGGATACTTTGTTAAAGACTTGCTGCCAGAAAATTTGTACCATCAGACATTCCCACAGCAGGTGCCAGAATGTACCCCTTGCTTGTTTACATTTATTATAACCCCTCCCTTTTAATCTTGACCCCATTGTGGCATTTAGTCAAGTCATTTAGCAGTCCATTTAGACCATGGTCATTAGGAGAGCAGGAAATGTATTCTTCCCATGTGTCAAGCAATAGAGATGTTCAGATTGACCTGGAGGGGAGAACAGTTGGAGAGATACCTGACTGGAGGTTACCAAGGGTCTTATTCACAATGTAAATCATGAGCAATTCTGAACTACAAAAAACTGTACGTAAAGGAAGCATTAATAGCCCCAAAACTCCCACTGATTTAAATGGGATTTAAACCCCTTGAATGTTAGAATAGTATCTAATGCATTAGCTGCACAATAATTTGGAGACCTCTCTAGCATTCAAATAGGTTAAAATCTTATTTTAATAAATGGGACATTTTACTTGTGTTCTGTGGTGCAGTTGGTTTGCTCTAGAATTGCTCCTCATTTCTTTTTGAATAAGACCACAAGCGGTTGCTGCCTACCTGTGAAAAGCAGTTATAGCCTCTGAAAAAATGTGTGTACCTACACCACCATATTAACTGGGGTGTAACTACAGGGTGTGCAGAGGGTGCAGCTGTGACAAGGCCCAGATTCCAAGAAGACCCATTGGCCTCATAGCTCAGTAGTCTCTAGTCATACCACAGGGAGAATATTTTGTGGGGACATCCAATGACTAGTTACCCCACTATGAATGAAGTCCATAGACATTGTGAGGTTCCACAGAATAACATAGGAACTGGAGAACATCCCATGTTGTGCTGAAGGCCTCCATTTAATTCAAGTGGGTTAAAGTGCCATTTAAATCAGTGGGAATTTGTGAGATTTTTATTTGTCCCCTATGGTGATGCTGGCTTTCTCCAGAATTGTTTCTCTTTTGCTCTTGCATACAGTCCAATTCAACTTGGGGCTTAGCTCTGGTGGTTAACAAAAAGTTTCAGAGTAATGGAGAGGTGACATTAGGAAATGTCATTGTTATTTCTTCAATTCCACTTTATCCCACAAATGTTATCTTATATAATAATAAGATAATTATGTTTGTCAGAAGCTGTCATGCGCAGTAGAGACAGCTGTGCGAGCTGCAGTCATGCGCAGTACAGACTGCCCACACCATGGCTGATAACGGAGCGGAGCCAAGGGTCCCAGGAAGGTGCACAGAGAGGACTGCGGTCTGAATTCGGAGCACCTCACTCCCTTATCAGCTGCGGCGCATTCAGGCAGTCAGTACTGCGCATGACTGCAGCATGGCAAACAGGATCCAGCCACCAGCCGAGGTTGCTGAGTGGCACTGTGACCTGTGTACACGGGCTTTTCAACTAGTACTCAATAATGATCCAAGGTTCTGTAGTCGACTTCAGTTCTGCAGTTGTTATACTATAGTTTTGCAACAGGGAGATTAATCCATACTCAAATCAGCAGGTTAAAACGGGATGCCACTGAGATGGTTCTCAGCCACTTAGGCCAGAATTCATCAAAGTGTCATAAGAGCAGTGCATGCAATATCCAGCCATCAACAGATATCTTTGGGTATTTATCAATGAATGATTGTTGTTCCTTGCATGGCATACACATAGCAGAAAAATACAATAAAATATGCAGTAAATGTGCAAACATACTTGTATCATCCAGCATATGTGAAATTGTGGGTCTAAAACATTTCTGTGTGATGGGTATGGTGGATCTATCTGGTACTTGCTCACTGATAAATGAGAACATACTGAAACTATCCAGTCATTGATGAACTAGTGAATAGATAAATGTGCAATTGAATAAGAATATTGCTTTGCACACCCATCTGGCATTCAGAGGGTTAATCATATTATGTTTGCCCTCAAAGTCATTACAAATGCTTCATTGCCACTGGGCCCCAAAATGAGTGTTTGCACTGACTCCCCCCTTGCCCATTCTGATCTCTTTAGCCCATTAGATAGGAGTGAGTGAGTGCTTGCATATAAATATATTTTGGAGTCAGCAAGTTTTAGTTGCCGCCCCCCATGCATAACTGAGGCTGTTGTGCTAAAAAGAATAGACCAATTGCAGCATAGGAGACAAGTACAAATTCCCATTGTCTCAGTGCATTGTGGGATGGGATGCTCAACAATTCCTATGTAATATATTGGAGATTAATATCATTCAGTCTTTTAAAAGCCCCATTTAAATGACTGATGACTGGAGATGTTTTGTCCCCAATGGTGCCGTTGCTTTGCCCCAGAATTACTCCATTTCTGCCTAGTACATCTGTCTCAGTGAAGCGGAAGAACTAATTAAAAGTGGAAGAATTCTGGAGCAAACCAATTGCACTGTAGAGGACAAATACAAATTCCACACATTTCCATTGATTTAAATGGGCCTTTTAGCCACTTGAATGCTATAGAGTTTCCAATGTATTGCAATGGAGATTCTCTAGCATTCAATGGGTTAAAAAAACACCATTTAAATCAATGAGAATGTTTGTTTGTTCTCTGTGGTGCAGGTGATTTGCTCCAAAACTGCCCCACTGTGTTTTCGTTCCAATGTTCATTATTCCAAAGTGAAACTGTGCCTTTCACAAAGAACAGGCCGTCCCCCCTATTTACACGATACAGTGTCACTTTTACCAAGCTATCTACATAATGAGCTGACTGTAGGGATCTGGAGTGTGTGTATTGCCAATTGAATCCTTTCCTGGCTCTGTTATTTGGAAGTGTGAAATAAAGGTTAGGGCTAGATGACTTTCACAGGCTCTTCTCTCCTGCTCTGTTTACACTGCCTAATTAAGACATTGTTGGCCTTGGTATTTGTCTGTCAAGAATGGGCGTAAAGATGCAGCATGAAAGGTACTTGCAGTGATTTCACTGCTGTTGCTTGGATCTGTTCAATCAGCCCTCTGGCACACAAAAGGTTAACACCTATTTTTGACATTTGAAAAAAAGCATTTTAAAAACAGCATATCTTCAATTTGAAATGCAAGTTGTGCTCTTAAAGGGATAGTAATACTTCGTTTTAACTTTATTTTATTTTGTAGGCATTAAAAAACATGAAGAATGATATAAGTCTTATCCCTCAAACCTTTATGGTTTAAGAGATATTCACAAGCAAAGTTTCCCCTCCCGCCCCTTTTACCTAGTGTAAGCCATCTCTTCTCAGATGTGAGTCTGGTTGTAAGACCAGACAGATAACAGAAGGGGACAATTTTCTTTGTATGAAAACAATGAAAGCCCTTCCCCCCTTGACAAGTTTTTCAGCTTTTTCCCTTATCTTGATTGAAGATTGTCCCTCTCTGCAGTCTACCTGGGCACCTCCCTTCTGATTTGGCTGAACAGGGGGGGGATACTTTGTTTGTGAATATCTCTTAAACCATAAAGGTTTGAGAGATAAGACTTATATCATTCTTCATGTTTTTTTAATGCCTACCAAATAAAAGAAAGTTAAAACGAAGTATTACTATCCCTTTAAGTAACAAAAGACTAAGGATACTGTCATATATGCTTAGAGAACAGACAGACACATGGCTTTCATAGGAAGAAACATAGTTTGCTTTGAATCGGATGAATAACATTCTTTGAAGACAATCTGATAACTCCTTGAAAACATACCTCCCAAGTGTCATCTTTAAGAGGGACAGTCCCTCTTTTGGACCCAAATCCCTCTGTCCCTCTTTCCCACCATGGTGTCTCTCTCTCTTTTTAGGAGGTCTAACTGTGTGGTATAAGTGTATCACATTGCTCCACAGTAATAAATTTCACACTGATGTTTGTATAAACATCAGTATATATGTGTATAAATAAGTCTGTGTAACTAAAATACTTTGGTCTTGCTTTAAATAATTTATTCAGTTACCCAAAAATATGTCAACAAGACATGAAATAACCTAAAACACTCTGTGATGCCCCCTCCACCAACCACACCCTCAGCAAACCAGCTAAAACAAAAGTGTCCCTCTTTCGCCATTTGAAATGTTGGGAGGTATGTGAATAGTGTCCCCTTATAAACAGTAATAAGATCTGATTTAGCGTTAGGAAGATTAGCCAGCACTGGGAAACCGAGGGAGATCCAGCTGTTGAAGACTATGGGCAAGATGTTCAGAAAGTGGTGGTAAGTGAAATTGTCTGTAATCAGAATAAAAAAGTTCATATACCATGATCCATCAATTCTCAGACCTGTTTCCATCATTTTTTGCATCCAATTCTGCCATCTCTGTTAAAGGGAAAAATCTGTCTTAAAAGTGGGTGTGGTTTAATCTTTCATCATAATGTAAGGTATTTTCAGAAAAAATATTCGTTTTTTGTGATTAACGTAATTTGCTCCCAACATAAGAATGGTCTAAACTTGGAGAAGAAAAATTAGAGTACTTTTTTCGTTTCAAAGACAAAAAAGTCTGTGTTTCTTTGAAAATTTTCGTTTCAAAGATTAAAAAGTGTTTGTTTCTTTGAAAATGTTCTTGTGAAAGACAAAATCAAAGACAATTTTTAAGATCAGAATTTTTAACGGCAATGTTCAATGAGATCTTCTTACTGTCATTTTTCATTCTTTGGACACATTTTCAAACGTGACGCATTTACTTCTGAAAATATTGTCCTTCTTTTACCACCAACTCATGATACGACAAGTTTTTCAGTATGATGACTTTTTGAACATTTCGCACTTTGGGGGAGATGTTCAAAAAGTCTTCATAATGAAAAACTTGTCGGATCATGAGTTGGTGGTAAAAGAAGGATGATATTTTCATAAGTAAATCTGTCACGTTCGAAAATTCGTCTAAAGAATTAAAAATGACAGTAAGAAGATTTTAAAAATTGTCTTTCAATTTGTCTTTGAAACGAACATTTTCAAAGAAACAAAAGACTTTTTTTGTCTTTGAAACGAATTTTTCTTGTCCAAGTTTAGACCATTTTTATTATGTCGGGAAAAAATGACTTTCATCAGACAAATGACGTCCAAACGAATATTTTTTTCTGAAAATACCTTACATTATGACGGAAGACTAAGCCACACCCACTTTTAAGACGGCTTTTTCCCTTTGACGGAGATGGCGGAATTGGATGCAAAAAAGTACGGAAATATGTCTGAGAATTGACGGATCATGGCGTAAGAACTTTTTTGTTCTGATTACAGACAATTTCAGTAACCACCACTTTCTGAACATCTCGCCCTATGTCTTTGACACAACAAATTGCTTCTCACTCCTACTAACTACTTTAATTTGTCTTCTCCAAGTGTAGACCCTTTTTTTTTTCTCTGGAAAAAATGACATTAATCAGACAAAAAAATGACATTAAAAGGAATGTTTTTTTTCTGAAAATACCTTACAATATGATGGGAGATTAAACCACATCCACTTTTATGGAGGCTTTTTCCTTTTGACGGAGATGGCGGAATTGGATGCATAAAATGACAGAAATATGTCTGAGAATTGATGGACCATGGCGTAAGAATTTATTTATTCTGATTACAGACAATTTCACCACCATTTTCTGAACATCTCACCCAAAATCAAAGACAATTCTAACATCAGAATATTTAAGGGTAAGGTTAATCAAAATCTTCTGGCCGTCATTTATAAATTTTTAGGGTGAGATGTTCAAAAAGTCGTCATAATGAAAAACTTGTCGGATCATGAGTTGGTGGTAAAAGAAGGACAATATTTTCAGAAGTAAATCCGTCACGTTTGAAAATTCATATAAAGAATGAAAAATGACGGTAAGAAGATCTCATTGAACATTGCCATTAAAAATTCTAATCTTAGAAATTGTCTTTCATTTTGTCTTTGAAACGAACATTTTCAAAGAAACAAAGACTTTTTTTGTCTTTGAAACAAATTTTTCTTCTCCAAGTTTAGACCATTTTTATTATGTCGGGAAAAAATGACATTAATCAGACAAAAAAATGACGTTCAAACGAATATTTTTTTCTGAGAATACCTTACATTATGACAGAAGATTAAACCACACCCACTTTTAAGACGGCTTTTTCACTTTGACGGAAATGGCGGAATTGGATGCAAAAAATGGCGGAAACACATCTGAGAATTTACGGATCGTGGTGTAAGAAATTTTTTATTCTGATTACAGACAATTTCTGTTACCATCACTTTCTGAACATCTCGCCCTTAGAAGCATTTTCAAACGTGATGGATTTACTTCTGAAAATATTGCCCTTCTTTTACCACCAACTCATGATCTGACAATTTTTTTTTTTTATTATGATGACTTTTTTAACATCTCGCCCTTTAACTCTCATCATGAGCTATCTGGGAATGAAAGGAATTGTAATCCTCAGCCGCTGGAGAGCTTCTGGTTGCCTGATCCTGAACTAAGGGGTTGAACAGTGCAGCCTCAATCATGTTGGCCATAAACACTGCATTTATTAGGGAACATAGCCATCTCAATCCTATTGCCTCTGTACAAGACACCCACCCCTTGTTTATGGAGGCTGGTTTATTTACCAGTGTATGGTATAAATAATTTTATATTTTGTAATGTAAGAAAGTTTTACTTCGCTGACAAGGTGACAGAAAAGTGGAATAGTCTACCAGCAGAGTGGTAGATATTAATACAGTGAGGGAAATTAAACATGCATGGGGTAGGCATAGGACAACACCAATGACCAAATAAGGTTTGATGTTTTTACAATAGATAAACAGGGCAGACTAGATGGGCCACATGGTTCTTATCTACCATCAAATTATATTTCTATGTTTCTATAGTGCTGTGATATCTTGTTTATAGAAGAATGTAATCAGTGTATATCTCAGTTTATATAAGAGCATTTTTGTGTTTATGGGATATTGGCCTAGGCAGTAGTGGGCAACAGGCAGCCATGGGACCATATGCTGACCTCAGAGGCTTTTCCGGCAGCCCCCAGCATCTTCTCTCTTTTACAGTGAGAAGATTGTCACATTATAAACACACGGACGCACACACCACATCACATACAGACACACACACCACATACACACACTACACCACATACACACGGAAGCACACAACACATACACACACACACAGGTGCACACACCACATACACATACAGCTGTATACACCACACACACGGACGCACACACCATACCACACACACACTCACAGATACCACGCATGTGTGCACACATGCTCAAACCCAAACACACACACGCACAGATACACACAGCACACACACATACCCACACACACACCACATATACACACATGAACAGACACCACACATACACAAATGCACACATACAACACCCACATGAAGCATGCACACAAGCACACCACATACATATACACACACAGATGCACACAAACACACACACACATATACACAACCAAGCACTCACACACACAGATACACACACTGCACAAACACACACAAATACACATACACAAATACACACAAACCACACACACATATACACAACCATGTACACACATACACAGATACACACCACACCACACACACACAGATACACACACACACAAATATACACACACACACAGATACACACAACACACAGTTTATTTTCACCCCCAAAACACACATCCTCTTTCCACCTTAGCCTGATCAGTGCTAGAGAGGTATGTAATACTTTGGGAACCAATGTTTTGGATAACTGTCTTGTATCCAGAGGGTAATCTACTCTTTAACCATGTTTTTTAAGCATAATGCAGACCTTTTTGCAGTGGCATCATTAGAGGGCCATGGTACAAACATTTTTTGGGGCTATATAATACAATTTTCCTCACAGAGGCATAACTAGAACCTGTTAGACCCTGGGCAAAGGGTACACCCTTGGATACTAGGCCCTGGCACAACTGCACCATCTTCACCCCCAGCGGTGAGTTTGTGACTACATTTGAAGTTTTTGAATCTTCTGGGATCTGGAAGAGCAAGCTGTATTCTCAGCTACTGCACCTGAGGTTCTTGTAGGGAAAAATGGGTGTCCCCAACATGGCAGCTCTAATAACACTACAAAGTCATGAAGGATGAAAAGGAACTACGAAAAGGAAAAATGTACATGTGCTCAGATGCTATATAACATTGAAATATACAAGGGGAAATTGAGAGGGGTCTCCTGTTGCCCAGTAACTCCTTTGCACTCTACTGCCCCCTATCAGATCATAGAGAGATAAGGTTTCAGCATCAAAAATAATGAGAGAGGTTTGCTGCTGATAACAATACAATGAATCCATGGGTGCACAACTTGAGGTTATGTAGCAGTTGTTGGATGGCAATTTCCATTATCATCAGATGGCCATTGGCCAGCTGAAGATAATGGCAGTTGTAGTCCAACAATAACTGGAAGGGATGCAAGTTGTCCACCGATATGGAAAAACAAACTGCATGAGGGATTAGGATGCAGGATTATACGAAACACTGGTATTGTTGTTTAACCCCTTGATTGCCAGAGGGGTTTCTATTGGTTTTTGAAAGCCTTCTCCAAGAATTCCTGCTTTGACCCCTGATGTAAAGTAATCCAGAGACACGTTCACATTTAACCCTTTGAGTGCCAGAGTCATGTACTCCCCATTGCTCTGAAATGCAGTGGGCACCTCCTGGCACTCAAAGGGTTAAATATCGGGGCAGAAGATCCAAAATTATTGTGCTTCATTTAGCTATTAGGCTACTTTTTCATTAATTAACCTTTTGAGTGCCAGACGGGGTGTTCAACACATTGCAAAGCAATGCATTGTACGCCCCGCTGGCACTCAAAGGGTTCAATTGACAGTCAACCTCCTTTTTTTGCAGAATATATAAAGTCCTGAAGTTGTGTTTCCAGGGAGCTTTCTGTCAGGAACTTTGGAAGCAGGGGCAGATATACAGTGTAATGAAATGTATGAATTTGCCATTAATGTACAGTGTAATGAAATGTATGAATTTGCCATTAGCATTGGCCTCTAACACTAGTGGCTGCACTACAGTGTATGATCGCTTTACTGCATACTGGCAGACAGTCTCTACCATTGTTAGAACTTTAATGCCAGCTAGTCTTGTACACCTGCACCCTAGCATGTGAAGAGAAATGGCACATACCTACTCCATTTCCTCCATTCTTTGTTTAGCACATTGATTTAAACAAGGAAAGGATTAAAGAAGCTCCCTAAAACAACTACTGACTGCCCCACTGCCCTTCCCTTGGTATAAGCATTGGTAACATACATGGGAACTCTCAGGGTTTGACCCTGAGCCTCAGGGTTTTGACCCAGATCTCAGGGTCTCTGGGTGAAGGTCCTATTTCTCAGGGCGAGAAAAGAGCTACTATCTGATCTGCACCAAATAACTGTTTATTAAGGGCGAGATGTTCAGAAAGTGGTGGTAACTGAAATTGTCTGCAAATCAGAATAAAAAATTTCTTACACCACGATCCATCAATTCTCAGATGTGTTTCCACCATTTTTTGCATCCAATTCCGCCATCTCCGTCAAAGGGAAAAAGCCGTCTTAAAAGTGGGTGTGGTTTAATCTTCTGTCATAATGTAAGGTATTTTCAGAAAAAAATATTCGTTTGAACATCATTTTTTTGTCTGATTAACGTCATTTTTTCCCAACATAATAAAAATGGTCTAAACTTGGAGAAGAAAAATTTGTTTCAAAGACAAAAAAAGTCTTTGTTTCTTTGAAAATGTTCGTTTCAAAGACAAAATGAAAGACAATTTCTAAGATTAGAATTTTTAATGGCAATGTTCAATGAGATCTTCTTACCGTCATTTTTCATTCTTTAGATGAATTTTCAAACGTGACGGATTTACTTCTGAAAATATTGTCCTTCTTTTACCACCAACTCATGATCCGACAAGTTTTTCATTATGACGACTTTTTGAACATCTCACCCTTAGTCTCTAAATTGGTCCCATTCTACCAGAAAGGCCGAGTGAGAAGTCCTGCTTGCCCTGTGTGTGTGTTGAAGTAATGATGTTTGCAAGCTATGTAATGTTTAAAGTCCCAGTGCCCTTGGCTCCTCTTCTTTTATTGACCCACTCCTCCCCTAGCGCAACCAACGCATGCAAATAACATCACAACCACACATTTCAAATAATGACAAAGACAATTATGTATGTGGAAAATTTAAGAGGTCACAGCTTCTTTTAGGTGGATTTGACTTATTTATGGGACCCCCCGGGGAGATCTTCCCTAACCCTCAATGCGGAACCCCAGGTCCTTACCCGCAGCCTGGCACCTCTCCAGAGCCCAGCTGCCTGCTGGGTTAGTGCCCCTTCCTCACCGTAAACCTTTCTGGCTAAACTGCACTGGGTAGGCCCAGGAATGTCACATTGCTGGCCATATGTGATTGCTAAACCTTGGGATCAAAATGAACTCCAGCCTACGTGTGACCTCTTTTGTAGCGGATGCTACTTCAGCTGCAGACACTACAGAAAGAGGGAAAAAGAAAAGTTGGGTTAGGATGGGAGGGAAATGCAAACAAAGAGAGCACGTCTGTGTTAGTTCATGTAGGGACACAAAACATAGAATCTACCTTTCTAGGAACTTTAAGGGTTATTATTTTAAAGTCTCAGGGTCAGCTCATTTTTTAAAGTTCCTAGTTATGATTGTTAAGAGGAAGAAATCTGATGCACATAGCTTAGTAAACTGACATTAGGCAGGTTTGGGCAATAAAAATTAATTCCATGGACTATTCATGTGCAAAATCTCAGTGGTACGTTTACCCCACTGTGCCTGCATTGAGTCTATATTTAATAGAGTGTAGGCATTCTTTCTCTGCTGAAGGGTTAGTTACATTGTATCAATATATTTCCTTACTAAGACTCTCTGGAAACAAAAATCGCCTGTCAAGAACATAAATATATTTAAATAGATAGGTGAAGATTAAAAAGTATAGGCAATTACATTTTATAATATACTTTACATATATGCACTTGCAGAAAATATGACTTCAAGAAGGCTTGCTGTCACTTTAATACATTTCTATGAAAAGTAGCTTTGCCTTTTTCAAAAATTTTTGAATAGAAAAGAATTCTCGTTCATGAAGACCCTCTTCCTGAAGGCTGTTTGCTCTCTATCTCCCACTGCAAGTTCTGGCATAGCGACAAAAGGCTGTAGTGTTGACAGCTGAGAGATTAGTTATGATGAACTAGCAGCTCCTATTTCCTTTTTAAAATATTATCTACTCACTTTCAGAGTTTACTCTTTAGATGTAATGCAGAATAACTCATAAAAGTTTGCACTAGTTTAACTTACAAAATACATTTGTTTTTATATGCTTTTATTTTATGTTGAGTTAAACACAATTATTTACTAATATATAATTTTAGGGGTACCAGTACTGAGTACCATTGTCACTCCACACAAAAAGCATTGGGGGTTACCATGAAAATGTCATGGCCTACACTGGATCTGGAGAGACATTGAGGCAAATGTACAAATTCACCAACAGTGAATGTTTTCACCATATCACAGCTAATTAGCGCATCAGTCACTGTCATCTGTCTAACTGTGCTCCTTCAGGGATATCTAGAAAACATGCACTGTTGGTAGCTCTTGAGGACCAGGGTTGGTTACTACTGGCTTAGGTAGTCTGATAACTTTCTAGAGAAATGGTTATAAACTAGGCAAGAAAGGGTACATCTGGATCTGAGTGCAGAATAACTCAATTGTATCTATGCCTTGCTACTATATTGACCTAAGCAAAGAATAGAATAAACACCACAAACTGCCCCATTATCCTTCCCTAGGCACAAACAGCTTTAAAGGATTAGTAAACTTTTTTTATGCAAACCAGTATGTCATTGGACTTCCCATGCTAAGTGAAACAAGGACGCTCCCACTACAGTCAGTTATTTTATTAAAACGTTATAACAGTTCAAATTGTCAGGAAGTAAATTGACAAGTAAATTCCCATTCTATGGAGAAAAGTTTGTCAGTGACTCATCTCTACCACAGAATGCAACAGAATAACTAATTCTAATTTGACCACTAGAGGGCACTGTTACTGAAAAAAAAAAAACAAGAGTTCAAACTGTGATAACTTTGAAACTATGCATCTCTGTTTTACTCCGCAGGAAAAGCCCTATAACATATTTTTTTCATAACAAAAGTTTTCTGCTCATTTAAGATTTTTATACATAGCTTATTATACTGACATTAAGCAAGTGTAGGGACTCCAGATAGACTACTTTGCTTGATTTAGCGAGGAATCTGTTAGGTATATTAACCCTATTGTTTCTTTGCTATATTGTATAACTGCTTTTCTGTTCCCTGATAGAATGCTCTCTGCAAACAGATCCAAGGACCTCACTGTCAAGGATATAAAAGTGTAACAAAAGAATTGTTGCAAATGTAAAAAAACAAATAAAATAAAAAGTATAGGCAATTTGACTGTTCATATTCTGAACATGCAAAATATGTCAAGCCAAAATAAAGAGTTACTATTCCTTTAAGGGGAGGAATTTTGGCATATGCAGCATACTAAATTGACTATGCAGGTGTAGGATAAAAAAAGTGATTCCGGTGCCTGTTATAGAGTGTAATCGCTGTCGTACATTTTAGCACATTGAGTCTCAAGTAAGGATGGGCGAAACTTTCCGCCTCAAACTGAAATTGGCAAAAAATGGCACTTTAAAGTGACAGAGAAGGGAACCCCCTGACATAAGCTGTCACTGGGGTGGACTGATACTTGACTTCATAGAGTATATTGTAGAGGATGATTTGTTTGATTTGTTGTTAGAGGCCTTTGTAGGACTTAGACTTATTAGAGGCCCAAGCCCTGAAGAAACATTGATTTGTAGGACTTAAGCTTGTGTGGCACAAGCCCTAAGGAAACATTGATTTGTAGGACTTAAGCTAGTTTGGCACAAGTCCTAAGGAAACACTGATTTATAGGACTTAAGCTTCTTAGAAATAAACCCCCCAAAAATTGTTTATTTTTTTGTAGGACTATGTTTTTTGGGGGGTTTGTTTTTTTAAAGCACAAGCCCTGAGAAAAAAATTAAAATGCCCTACTGACCTAATGCCAGCAGGTCATGTTGGCCAGTGGCTACTGTCAGCAGCTGTTCGTACTGCTGCTGCTGAGTTGTTTAAGCAGCAGGATAATTAGGCAGCTGAAAGGGAACGGGATCAACAATAGCAGTAATATGGAAGATGGATGATGAAGGTTCCACTTGCCATGACTGTCTCCAGTGATGAGCCTGAGGCAGTAGCAGAAGAATAAGTAGCCCCCCAGTATATGTGGAGAAAAGAACAAGTTGACCATTACATCTTCTCCACCTGCCCCTCCTCCAAAATCATCATGGGTGTGTGTGGCAAATAACACCTGGGGGCACAACTGTATCCAAACACCATGACACCCAAAACCAAGTACTGCCGCTGTCACTGTACCCCTTGTTCAGACCCCGCTAAGGACACATGACAACTTGCTGACAGTTTAATAGTAATGATGAACCCTCTCTTCCAGAATCCTAGCATTTTCTGCGGGATGGAATCTCCTCAGATGCCACCTGATGACCTGGTATCGATTCTCCTCCACCACACTGGCATGTGTGGTCAGTGCACCACACAGTGTGCAATGGATACAGATGAACTGCCATATCCTAACATTAACAGAGTGGCTATCATTTGGAGGTGGAGGTAACGATGAATGAGGTGGATTGGCAGGAGATGTACTTGTTACCCTAGAGGAAGAAGGTGATGTTGATAGTGAGCTTGTTGTTTCACACATCACCTCCACCTTTATGGAGAGTCGGGGGGTATAGTAACAGCGGTGCTAGATTTCTGTAACAGTTGTCTGGCTTTAACATGTTTGGAGTAAATGTCATGGTGTCTGTGTTTCATGTGTGTTATCAGGGCAGTTGTGCCAAGGTGTGTTCCCTCCTTTCCCCTTCTCACTAACTTGTCACAAATTTTGCACTGTACTGTTATTGATGATGACTGCACTGTGACTCCCGGAAGAGAATAATAGTCCCACACCCATGACTTCTGGGGGGAGGGATAAGGAACAGGTGGAGAAGAATGACCTCTTTCTTTCTTCTTGTACTCCACATTCCCCTTCACTTTCTGTGGCAGTGGATAATGTTCCTGCTGTTGCTGCTACTGCCTCAGATTTAGCACTGCAATTAGGATCAGGAGGAGTATTGCTACTGCTGGCAAGTGGAACCTGTCCTAGTCCCGCATTACTTGTTGACCCCATTCCCACTGTGTCCACTGTGGTCTGTGGCATACTAGCCTGCTCCTCAGCACCCTGATGCCTCGTCATCTCAGCAGCAGCAGAAGTTAGAGCAGTTGCAATTTCCACTAAATTCAAAAGCTGACTGCTAGTGGTGGTGTTGATGCCCATCCTCATCCCTGTCTCCCATTCCTTCTCAGTTTCTGATAAAAAGGCCATCTCTTCCACCCCAGCTTCTCCAACACTTCCACCACCGCCACTAGTCTCTACGTGCTGATGCTCTATTCCAGACATCTCACTGCTGCTTGGAGGAGGTGACGAGCAATGTGACAGAGGGTCCCCTGCTGTCACACATGGCATAATTTTCTCCTTCATCCCCTGAGTACTACAAGAAACACCATCAGCAGGCAAAGTATTGGTGGCAGCAGGTTCAGCACTGGCAGTAGGTTTAGCACTGGCAGACAGTTCAGCACTGGCAGCAGGTTCAACACTAGTGGCAGCACATCTGACAGCAGGTACAACACTAGTGGCTGCAGGTACAGCAATGGTGGCACTGGCAACAGAGGCAGCACGTCTTGCAGCAGGCACAGGCAGCTGACCTGTCCTGTTCTCTCTAGTGCTACCCTTTTCTCCCTCCCTTCCCATCCCCATTTCTCTTTTCTTTCCCATTCCCTTTTCTCCCTCCCTTCCCATTAAATTCCCCAAGATCCCTTGGGGTGATTTAGGGGGACTGGACAGCATTGGTACAGTAGTGGTCCCTCCCTCCTCCTCCTCAGACTCCGTGGACACATAATGGTCCTTCCAGCTCTTCCACTGATTATTTTTTACCCTGCTTATAGTGACAGCAGTCACTATGAGCCTCTCCTGCCTCACTTTTTGCAAAATATCACAGCAGAACAGCACAGCACGTATATCTCACTCTGTAGCTGCTTCTATTGTATCTGCCTTCAGCGAAAACGTCACCTTTTTATAACGGAAGTGCGAAAACAACGTAAATCAATGGGTGGAAACTTTCTAGCCATTGGAAAAATGGCGAAAAATTTTGGCCAATGGGAGAAAAATGCAATAATTTTAACCGCTAGTTTTAAAGCGGATTTTCCAGAGAAAAAGCAGATAACAACATGGTTTTCACAACATTTCCCAGGGGAACACAGCGACAACTTTTGCCCACCCCTAGTCTCAAGTGCTAAGAATTATGGCACTTCTGGAGCAAACCAACTCCACTTGAAGATATAAAAAAATTCCCAAATTCATATTGAGTTAAATGTTGCTTTTTTTTTTCTTTTTTTTTTCCAATATCTTTATTCATATTTTCAGTAAACAGACAAACACACAAATATAAAATACACACTACATAAACTCATATACTTATTACATACATAGCAACAAAATACATAATAACACAATGACACAAGCAATCGAGAGGAACCTTCTAACCATATTACCACTCTATAGAGTTAAATTTTGCTTTTAACCCCTTAAATGCTGGAGAGGTCTCCAATGAATTGCTTCACAACTTACCCTGAGGTGTACTTAGTCTATCCCCAAATTGCCCCAGTCCTTCCAATTGACTCTTTGAAGGCCAGAGAAGTATCCACCCCACTGCATTGAAATGGGTTGGATACCTCTCTGGCCCTCAAAGGGTTAAATCCACCTCATTCATACTAAAAATGACACAGATTTTTGACACCTCATTGAGATTTCAATTGTTTTAAAAGAGCAGCACCATAAAAAGCCTCTGTCACCATTCCGTAGCTGAAACACATTTGTGTATATTGGGCCAGATTCTGCATCTGGGTATGTATTTTGGTTTTATCTTTCTTTGTGTCAACAAATAAATCCTTTTTCTCTATTGTGCAGACATAGGTGTTATAAAGAGTAAATCAGTAAAAGATGTTTTTTTTTACATAGGTTCTACTCTTGTGATTTATAAAATATAGTATCATATTCTTAAAGGAAAAACAGCACCTAAAATGCGTTGAGGTTATATATTTATTCTTAAATACCTCATACGTCATGTTGTGATCTGTAAAAATTCCTCCATTTGTTTCCTGAGGCCTAACATCTAGTCTTACATATGGCCCGTGGGGGCACCCATTCATGCTTTTTCCAGGACTCCCTGATTCCCATTATCACAGCAATCTTGTCTGAAAGCAGCCAGAAGCAATACAATTTTTAGTACAATAGTGGTGGATAGTAATCTCTATAAATTAACTGCCTTACCTCTCATCACTCATTACAAACAGCACATCCAAGATTAACCAAATAATGTCTGAATAGGGCCATCTACACATTTAATAAAAACAATTTTAGAATTATATTTTAGTTATGTAACATAAAATAACTTTTTTTTCCAGATGCTATCTCTAAGTAAGCTGTAATTTTTAGGCATAGTGTAACTTTAAGACTTTGAGTGCCAGAGGGCTGTCCGAAGCATTGAAAAACAATGTGCTGTATACCGCACTCAAAGGGTTAAACACTGAAAAAAAATATATAATAATAAAATGCCCAAATATGACAAGTACATTAACAGCAGAAGAACGTACTCACATATCTCTTTACCAAAACTGCAGGATAGAAAGTGTTTATAGCAACGTACACTTACACTCTTAAATCATCACATCTGTTTTCTTGCACAGCCGTACACAAATGGAAATAATAATAATAAAAAGGTATTCTCACCTAACGTCGTTAGATTCAAGGTCTTGCCATTAAATCCTTAACCCCTTAAGGACTGGAAGGTTTAAGTAACAAAAAAAAATATTGTTTTTAAGTATTTCCACAGAAATCTATGTTACAAAAATGTTAAAAGTAATACATTTAATACAGATTTTTATTTGGTTCATTGAAAATGTTAAATTGAAAAAATGTTATAAATTTTATAAGGAAAAACACACTGGTTGCCATACACCAAAAACACTAAACCTGGGAATGGTTTTAACATTTAATTTTAGTCTCTAACTCAAAATCTGGTAAAAGTGGGCCTTAGACCTTAACCCTTTGAGTGCCAGAGATGTAGCTGACACATAGAGGGTTAATGCAAGCTTAGTTGTTTTTGCAGAGAATTAAAAGCTGCCTGTTGTACTAGCCATTTTTTTCTGTAAAATAAATATTTTTTTAGATATTAATCTTCCTGCTTCAGTGGCACAATTTGGCATATTATGCTAATTTCCAGCACAGTATGCTAATTAGTTCTGTTCAAAGAAGCCAAACTTACTACTAGCCGTACTGTGAGAAATGACCCCAGTGTGAGGGTTCTGGCTAGATTTATTCATAGCATAGTGAAACTGGTGTACTAATAGGCAATTCTGGAGCAAACCATAAAACCATAAAAAACAAAATAAAAGTATATATATATATATATATATAAATATATAGAATTTGGGCACTCCTAATAAAGAAAAAGGTAACAACTGCCCGGGTGCTACTAGTATTTTAAATTGTATAAAAACAGAAATGGTGCTGTACCATAAAGCTAGTGCACACTAGTGCACTAGCTTTATGGTACAGCACCATTTCTGTTTATATATATATATATATATATATATATATATATATATATATCCAAGTGCCAAAAAAACTTCCTACAAAGTTTAAGTATTTGTACGAAGTTTTTTAGGTGCTTGGATATATAAATGTTACTTTATTTTTGTTTCCTTAAGCACATTTTAGTGTTAGTGTCACATTATATCTTGATAGCTGCCTCAGTTATATTTTAATTATTTCCACTTTTTTGCACATTACTAGATCTTCACTTTTTAATAAAAAGGAAAATTAATAATTTAAAAGGAGATAGAGAGATTTCAGAGCTCTCTAGAATTCAAAGTAGTTAAAAATCCAGTTTTACAACTGAATTCTGGGTAACTGGATTTGTCCATTTTGGTGCAGTTGGTTTACTTCAGGATTCCTCAAACTCCTTTTTAGTGTACCAGCCACTCATCACAAAACTAATTAGCATAAACTGCCACATTGTGGCACTACCAAAAAAAGCTTAATTATTCAAAAATTATTTATATTACATACAAATGGCTAGTA
The DNA here is from genome assembly GCA_037306005.1 of Rhinophrynus dorsalis. Lineage (NCBI taxonomy): Eukaryota > Metazoa > Chordata > Amphibia > Anura > Rhinophrynidae > Rhinophrynus > Rhinophrynus dorsalis. Next base: position 326,404,444 of record CM074722.1, read on the forward strand.
CAGCATATAGGATGATAGGCGTACTTTAAACCTTTGAGTGCCACTATTTTAAAAAGTGGCATTTGTAGTGGTTTAACTATATATTGGATATATTATTTTGAGTCTGATTAGGTCAGGATTCCATTGCAGGTGATCATTTTATCACTGGTTACTTTCCCCACAGACATTAGTAGGAATCTATTAGAAAAGCCAGTGAAAACCTTTATCACCTACATTGGAATCTAGGCCTTAATTAACAAACGAGAAAAATTCCAGCACAACGCAATTGCACCATAGGGGACAATATAATTATCTAAAATGCCAGCTGATTTAAATGGATAGTAGCACTTAATATGTAAAAGATATACACTGTATTGTTTATCCTCCTGAGTAAAAGAAGGGTACTTGCACAGCTGAGAGATGCTTTATTGAAAATTATTGCAGCTCAAACTTGCATTTTAGGGTGCTATCTCTCAATGGAGTGATATTTTACAGTGGTGTTATTGCTACAGCAGTCTAACAGTCCATAGGATGATGTAGCAACAGCACCACTGTAAAAGGTCACTCCATTGAGGTACTGCACCCAAAAAATTCAAGTTTGAGTTGCAATAACTTTTGAATAAAACATCGTTCAGCAGTGCAAGTACCCTTATTTTACTTAGGAGGGTAAACCCTACAATATGTACCGTAAAATCTCAGGTATAATACACACAATTTTACCCCTCTTCACCTTATGTGAAGTGGGAGGTGCGTATTATACACAAGAATTTTTTGTTATATTTCATTTTTATTATTATTATTGTGCTGTAATAATAAAAAAGAGGGCTGCCAGATACCTTCCCTCCCTCCCCCAGTGCAATCCGCTATCATAAAATAATGCTTACTTCCACTGTCTACATCTTCCCTGCGGGCGGCATGCTTGCATTTGCTGCTCGCTTCCTTCAATGCCCTGTCAAGACCTTCTGCCACCAGCCTAACTGGATCTGAGATATTGTCCTGCGAGGAACTTGATCCTCACAGGGAATTACCATTGGCTGACAACGGAAGGTCCTGACAGGGCATTGAAGGAAGCGGGCTGCAAATGCAAGCATGCTGCCCACAGGGAAGATGTTGACTCCAGTGGTGGGGAAAGGGAGGGAAGGTATCTGGCAGCCCTCATATTGTTTTAGTAAGGGGGAAAACAAGGATGTCTATTATACAAAGGCACTCTTGTTTTCCCCTAAAATCTTGGGTATTATACACAGGTGGATATTATACCTGAGATTTTATGGTATATATTTTTCACATTAAATGTTGCCAACCATTTAAATGGGGATTTTAAAGGGATAGTAATGGTAAAAAAAAAAGTATTAACTATATGGTAGATACAATTAAAAAAGCGTACTTGCACTTATTCCTATCTCTCAAACCATTATGGTTTGAGAGACATAGGAAAATAAAGTTCTCTGGTCCCTCCCTTTTCTTCTTGACTAGCTGTAAAGCTGTCAGAAGCAGATTCTGGTTGCTTGACCAGATGCTGCTCTTCAGCAGCGCAGATATAACGATATCTAAAGACAAATACTTCATCGGAATGGTCTACAACGTGTGCTTGCAAACCAGACACACGTTGTAGACTGTTCCAGTAAAGTATTTATTTTTAGGTATTGCTATGTCGGCACTGCTGAAGAGCCGCCGTCTGATCCAGGAACCAGAATCTGCTTCTGACAGCTTTACAGCTCGTCAAGCAGAAAGGGGAGGGAGCGGAGAACTTTATTTTCCTATATCTCTCAAACCATAACGAATAAGTGCAAGTACTCTCTTTTAATTGTATCTACCATATAGTTAAAGGGATAGTAATACTTAAAAATTACTATTCCACATCTTATATCTAGTAGAAAACTGAGTTAAATGAGGCCAGCAGCATCTGTCAAACCTTTATGGTTTGAGAGATATCTGCTTTCAAAGTTGTGATTTTTGCCTTTTCCCCTGACGTCAGTGTTCTAGCTGACAGCAGGGGAATCCTCTCCTGGGATCGGCCGGCGACTTTGCAGCAGTGCCGAGATTGCGTTAATAAAAAAGAAATCCTTCACTAAGAAGGTCTTCTACATGTGCTTGGTTTCCAAGCACACGTAGAAGACCTTTTATGTTAAGGATTTCTTTTTTATTAACTCGATCTTGGCTCTGCTGCAGAGCCTCCGCTGGTCCCGGGACCAGATTCCCCTGCTGTCAACTAGAACGCTGATGTCAGGGGAGAGGTAACTTTGAAAGTGGATATCTCTCAAACTATAAAGGTTTGAGAGATGCCACTGGCCTCTTTTAACTTAGTTTTTTACTGGCTATAAGATGGGGGATAGTAATTTCTAAGTATTACTATCCCTTTAATACTTTTTTCTGGCATTACTATCCCTTTAATACTTTTTTCTGGCATTACTATCCCTTTAACATCTAACATGCTTAAGCACTTGAGTGCCAAAGGTGAACGCAACACATTGCTTTGCAATGCGCTGCGTACCCCTCTGACACTCAAAGAGTTAATGCGTTGGATATCTCTCTAGCATTCAAGGTGTTAAAGTTTTATTTGTCCACTATGTTGTTAGTTTTCTACAGAATTGCTCTAAGTTTTCTTATTAAATAGGCAATGAATGGGTTAAAGGAGTGCTGTTTACAAATCATATGTCACTGCAATTAGCAGATTTTGATCACGCTGCCTGAGACTGATCCGATGCGTGTTCATTGTATAAGGTGTTTGCAGGCTTTGAATTAGGGAAAACCTGTAAACTTGTTACTTGCAGAACCCACACTCAAAGCCTTTGATCACTGTAGTTACACCTTTAATAAAAGAAACTCCCTTCCCTTGTTTGTTTTTAACAAATGACACTAGTTTGTATATTGAGTGTTTGTTAAACAGTTATTAACCTTTTGTTGATGTTTTGTTTTGTGGGAAACAAAATGTCACCTCAATACACAATACCCAATCAATAAGTTACCAATAATTGTACAGGAAATTGGACTTCTAAGTAATTAGTCATTACTAAACTGGCAGCTTAATGGTGTATACTTATGTATGAATTTGTAAGATAAATACACTTATCTGTAGCTTTTAACTCCTCAAGTGTAACTGCTCTGTCTTGTGTGACAGAAAACAATAGGACTTCCTATATCTGCACTGCCCTCAGCTGAAAACAGTGAGAGTTATTTAATGTGTAGGGCAGGAGTGTGCGTGTGCATATCTATAAATTAGGATCGTCCATTTGCATTGACAGCTGGCAGTCAAGAGTCTGTAACCAGGAAGCCATGTGCTGTTGTATGCCTCTAAACAGTGAAACCAAGGTTCTTAAAGGAGCAGTAACACCTCAGAATAATAACCCCCACTTACCTTCCTGTAACGGGCATAACTACAAAGGGTGCAGAGTGTGCATTTGTGCCGGTACCCAGCATCCAAGGGGAACCCACCTGCTTCAGGGTCCAATAGGTTCTGGTTTACTGCTGTGAATATATTTTTCTGTTAAGGGGCCCAAACAAATGTTTGCACCAAGGCCCTGCAATGACTAGTCACCCTACCTGGAGAGGGTGCATAGGATGTAACCAGGCTTCTGTTCATGACCCGATTCACATCATAAAATGAGTGAGGCTTAATCTGGGTGGGCATGGCTTAACAAGTATTAGTCTGCGAAGTGGGAGGACCAGGGTGGGAAGGAAACTCACAACAGCCAGAGAACCAGTATCTGTCCCTGGTGACCCGGTAATTAACACAAAAATCAGGAGTCTCTGGGGCAGATCCAGAGAGTTCCCAAGTATGCTAGCTATGTTACTGCTTGCTTCCGCAAGAAACTCCTAATGGCCCCTGTGAATTTGGCCCTTTTTCCTTTATTCAAGAGAGCGCCTCTTCAATCAGTCCTGGATGTCATGTCCACCGAGGCAGACATGACATTTGCTGGCTGGACAACAAGCCAAAAACTCTGCCACTGCACATAATAATCTTAGTCCTTTAAGAGGCAGAGGGAAGTGCAACTTAGCAATGCGATGCACAGCCCCCTGGTTATTAGTTAAATAGATGCACTCTGCCTACTTCACTTTAAAAAGTTGCCTGCAACCATCATGTCCACCTCCATGACATCCAGAACTGAGTTAAGAGGTTATCACTTGTAGGGGCTATTAGGAGTTTCTGCTCATCGTAAGATAAGGAAGGTGGGGTTATTAGTAGGATGTGTTAGTTCTCCTTTAACCCCTTGATAGCCAGAAGGCTGAACAATGCATTGTTTTGTATTGAGTGGCATATCTCTCTAGTCCTCAAGGGATTAATGAGGGTCCATGGCAATTTTTAACCTTTTGCTCACAGTGCTATGGTTAGCCAATTTTATATTTACATATCAGGCAGCAAATTAACTTAAAAAAATCTAATATTTGATTGTAATGGTTCTCAGTGGGTGTGCAGTAAGATAGATAGATAAATAGAATGCTGCAGCCATTGAAAATCCACTGCAGGATGAAGGCCTCCCCAGTGTGGACTGGGGACTAGAAATGTATATATATATATATATATTTGTCCATTTCCTGTGCATGCAAATAGGGGAGGTGTTTGGTGTTTGTTCTCTTGAAAGTCTTAATGATGGCAGATTGTGTGTGCCGGTACACACAAACCTCAACACCAACTCAAACAATGCATTTGTGACCTCTCTACTATTCGAGGGCTTAAAAGACCCATTTAAAGGGATAATAATGCTTAAAGGGATAATAATATTTACTTTTACTAATCCCCATTTTATACAACTTAAAAAAAGATTGTTAATGCCCCCAATCGCATCTCTCAAACCATTATGGTTTGAGAGAAAATTAATTTCAAAGTCTCCCCCTCCCTCCCCTTTCCCGGAGATCAGCATTCTAGCTGACTCCAGCAGTGTTCTGTCGTACGACTATCCGGTGCTCTGCAGCAGTGCCGAGATCTCGTTGATGAAAAAAAAATATTTCACTTCAAAGGTCTTCTACGTGTGCTTGGTTTCCAAGCACACGTAGAAGAATGTTGAAGTAAAATATTTTTTCTTCATTAACAAGATCTCGGCACTGCTGCAGAGCCACCGGATGGCCCCAGGATCGGATTCCTGAGCAGTCAGCAAGACGATGATATCGGTGAAACAGAGGGGGGGAGGCTTTAAAATTGATTTTCTCTCAAACCATAAAGGTTTGAGAGATGCAATTTGGGGCATTAACAATCTTTTTTTAAGTTGTATAAAATGGAGATTTGTAAAAGTAAAGTATTACTATCCCTTTAAAATTAAATGAAGCTACGATCCATCCCAATACTGTGTACTACTGCTCAGTTACATTCCTAATGCTGACATCGCTATATGTTCTTAGAAATTATATTATTAATTGTTCCCCTGATGCCCCTTTTCATGTGGGTAAGCCACCTCCCCACAGATCTGAAGTACGTTCGCTTGACTGGACAAATTGCAACTTGGGACAATCTTCACTCATCCAGTATAAAGAAAATCTTTTGTCAAGGAGGGCAGGTTTTTCCTAATACTGAATGAAGATTATGCCTCGTCACGATCCTCCATCAGTTCTGAGGCAAGGAATATGACATCAGTAAAAGCGGCACGAAGGGGACAATTTATTATATAATTTCTAAGAATATATAGCGATGTCAGCATTAGGATTGCAACAGAGCAGAAGTACACAGTATGAGGATGGATCATAGCTTCACTTCATTTCAAACAATACTACCCCTTTAATTCAATGGGGACATCAGCCACGGAATGTGTGTGTGTATGTGTGAGTGTGTGTGTGTGTGTGTGTGTATATGTGAATGTAGGTGTTTGTATGTGTGAATGCATGTATGTGTGTGCCTGTGTGTGTTTGAGGGTTTGTGTTTGAGAGTCTATGTGAATATGTGTAAGTGTGTGTATACGTGTGAGTGTGTATATATGTTTGCGGGTATGTGTAAATGTATGTGTGTATATGTGTGTACATGAATGTATGTATATGTGTATATGTGTGTGTGTATATATGTGTGCGGGTATGTGTAAATGTATGTGAGTATATGTGTGAGTGTGTATGTGTGTGTGTATATGTGTGTATATGTGTTTGTAAGTCTGTATATGTGTGATTGTGTATGTGTGTGAGAGTGTGTGTGTGTGTGTATATGTGTGTGTATATGCATGTCAATATGTGTGTGCATGTGTGTGAGTGTGCTATACACAATAGATCCATAAAAGCGTGGGACCTCTCACAGTCTAGACATTAAAATCCCCTACTGTAATAATACTTTCTAAATTAAAAGCTTTCATTTAAAACAGTAGAATTTGACAGCAGAAAAGATCTAATTGGCACACGTATAAATCATTTATAGTATAATTTAGTTTCATTTACTCAATGTATATTTTATTCATTACAGAATAAAATGGAATAAAACTACTGCTATCATAAATATTAATAGTGTGGGCATTTTCTTCCATTTGTAAAAGGTAAATACAACATTTTCTAAAGGATTTCCTATATAATAGAAAGCTAGTTAAGCCTTTCAGTGCCAGAGAGGTAGCCAACGCATTGGGCTGGGTACCTCACTGGCAATCAAAGGTCCATATAATTCTGCAGTCTGGTTGCTTTCTATAAAAGTAAACTTTTTAGTGCCAAATGAGCATCTGGACAACCTTCTGGTACTCCAAAAGTGAATCTACAAAATATTACTAGGTGTCTATAAAGCAATTCATTACCTATACGATGTATATAATGTCTAAGAAATTGATTCATAGCCATTATGATCTGCATAATGTACAATATTTTCCTAACAAAGGGATTCATAGACTGTATCAGGAGTATCACGAGTAGGCAACGTTTGGCACACCGGATATTGGAGACTACAATTCCCATCATCCCCAACAAGTTCTTTTTTGGTTGGGGAGCATGGGAGTTGTTGTCTCCAAAACAGACATGCCAATGATTGCCTTACCGTGCCCTATATTATGTATGTAATATATAATAGCATATGATTTATCTAATAATGCAATTATTATCCTCTACATGATGTATATTATGTGCAATAAAGTATTATAACACCTCAGCACACCTCTGGACCTTGGACTTGTCCATATAGCACCAATAATGGAGATACCCAATAGTTTCAAGAACCACCAGAGGAATTCTACTGTTCTCAACAGAGTCACATCACACAGAGGAGTATACTACAACAGGAAAGGTCTCACTCTTCACCATGTACCACTGAGCGGCGTATTGCATATCAGCACTGGAAACAAATGGATTATAAATACTGATGTGTCCACCTAGAGGTAAGCTCAAGTTTGGGGTAAGTTATTTGCCACACACTTAACTTGTTGCTTAGGGTGATGTCTAATTTCAGTGGACCACTAAACAGGAGTTCATTATTCGCCTGGATCTGGCTGGCAAATACTAACCAGTGGCAGCAATGGATTTCCACTGACCTTGTTCTGAGATTGTCACATTATGTAGAGGAGTACTGCGCAATGGGATAGGACCATCTCTTCGTACTGTACCACCCAGTGACACTACAACAAGCAAGCAGTGGATTCTAATGGACTACAAATACTGGTTTACCCACCTGGAAGTAAGCTCAAGGTTTGGCCCAGAAGTGGATCCTATATCCAACTTGCTACTTACGGTGATGACTAACACCAGTGGATTAAATCTTATGGACTTCCTCTTTTTCTTGGATTTATTGGGTAAGACATAAACTCCAGGTGTGTGAATTTTCTATTATACTTGAAGATGCTCCTTCTGTTATATGAAGCTAGTGAGGTGATACATATTGTGTGCCAGTATTGTGATACATAGTATCTACATGGATAAACAATAAATAGGAAGACATTGAACCTATTAAGTAAGACTGTGTGAAGAAGCTTAATGGGATAGTAATGTTTCATAATAAAGGCAGCTCTAATTAATCATCATAATATTTGGACTTTGGAGAGTGTTATTTCAATTCTGTCAGAGTTGTAGTTCAAGAGTAATCCAATGACAAAGTATCCCCCTCCTTCCTCTTTTACTCATGTAACACTCTTCAACCAGATCAGAAGGGAGGTGCCCAGGTAGACTGCAGAGAGGGACAATCTTCAATTAAGATAAGGGAAAAACCTGAAAAACTTGTCAAGGAGTCCAGGGCTTTCATTGTTCTCATAGGAAGAAAATTGTCCCCTGCTGTTATCTGTCTGGTCTATGGACTGCATTCCACATCTGAGAAGACATGGCTTACACTAGGTAAAAGGGGCAGGAGGCGAAACTTTGCTTGTGAATATCTATCAAACCATAAGGGTTTGAGAGATAAGAATTATATCGTTCTTCATGTTTTTTTAATGCCTACAAAATAAAATAAAGATAAAACGAAGTATTACTATCCCTTTAAGTCAGAACATTTAACAGAGGCCATTTTTGCATTTTATATTACAAACTCATTTGAATACTTTATGGATTCAATATCATGCTTGACTGTCCTGTATATGCTTGTGGTTCAATATGAAAACCAGGACTTCCAACGTCAACTCTCTTGAATAACGTTTCTCACTATTTTTGTGTTTTGCTTTCACTCTAAAAAAAACATTTTACCATAAGGTGGCATGAATATATTGAACGTAATATGTAATTTGATACAATTGCAGTTTATACAAATTGTTGCTATATCATTATGTGCTTGGTTCTAGCAGGAATATTTTATCTAGACCAAGCTGTATTTGAGTTGCAATGATGGGGAGTCCCATGACTGCTGAAGTATGTGCATATTGTTTTCTTTCTGCAAATCCTTTCATTAAAAGGTGTCATGAATACATGGTAAGTTATTTGTATCTTGATACAGTTACAGCTTATCTAAATACTTGCTGAGCCACAATGTGCTTGGTTCAAGCAGGAACACTGTATGTAGACCAGATTATAACTATGTTGCTATGTGGGGGTGTCCCACGAATGCTGAAGTGTGCCCTAGGTCTCAGTAATATACTACATAGATGATGTCTAGAACTGTCCTAGAAACCAAGGAGATAACACACAACACATATTATTATGGATGTGATACAAGAATAAATATTTATATTTATACATTTGCTGAAATACATTTGATTCACAAGCCTAAATTTAACTCAGCTGCAAGAAAGTAGTTAGTTGCAGTAAGATGTCATATTATCAAGCGTGCTATAAGCATCATCTTTTGAGTATTAGATGTTCATTTGTTCTATGGGTGGTTGTATTATGATTATGTCTTAAGGATTCTATGTATCAAGATACATGTCCCTTTGATATACATAATCTCTGTTTGTTTATTTTAACTGTTATGACTAGCAATTTAATTAACAACTACAATCAACTGTGAGGATTATATATGTTAATTAGGGATTAGGGATTGGGAGTTCCCTCTGTTTGTCAAACAGAATCACTACAGGTGATTGGTGTAGGTGTTACGCCATTTGGCACCTTTTATCACAATCTGTATGTTCACTGGGTATTTAAGTGTCATGTCTGAGAGTGTTCTGTGTTGTCCAGAACAAGGCCCTGCGGATATCGTCTGGAGCTCCAAGCTTCGTAAGGATAGCTGACCTTAACAGGGAGCTGGACATCAAGATGTTGGACGAACACCTAGCGAAGCTGAGTAAGAACTTCTGCCAAGGACTGGATCAGAACCCGAACCCTTTGATCATAAGACTCACTGCCACCACTGCAAACCCCTTCGACCGCTACCCGCGGCCCATCACAGCGAAGACCCTGTGAAACCAGCCCAACTGTGACAAGTCCACACAGACCAAGAAGAATCCAAACCCGCGACTACATACCCAACCCAAGAAGATGGAGTAATGAGGCTCAAGCCTCGGTATCCAAAAATCACCGCTGATGGATAAAATCTATCAGCAAGAAGAAGACGAGGGGAGGGGTGTTCTGTATTCTTGATAAAGGCCTAAATCTTTGGTCGAAACGTTGGATCAATAAAATACAGAATATTTTATTTCCAAAAAGTTCCTGAGAGTGTTGTCTTCTCCACAGAACTGTTTTTAATCCTTGTTATTTGGATGTGCAACCAGGTCCAATATTACTTACAGTGAGTGCATCTAATAACTGTTTGCATATATATATATATATATATATATATATATATATATATATATATATATATCCTGTTTCCTTCTAGTATAACACATACCCCAATTGCCTGTGTTCATCCATGAATAATTTCATATCCAGCAATGCAAGTTTCACCTTACTGTATTCATGCATGAATGTAACTGGTGTCTCCAAAGTATTCAAGCTTCAACAAACAATTTTGAAGGAATTTGCATTGCATATTGAAAATGTTTGGTTTCTTTGGTCGATGAAACCAAAGGTGGGGACTCACCATTGTCCTGGTTGTACAACGTGTCGACAGATTAGGAAGATTAGTTATTTTGTGCCTCTGAACTCTAACCAACCAATAGTGATTGCACAGCAAATCACATGCTCAACAGAATATGATACATATATATATATATATATATATATATATATATATATATATATATATATATATATATATATATATATAATTACCTGCCCATGTGGGCTCTGTTACAAGAAATGGACAGATGCATAGCCAAGCACTAATTGGCCAAGGGGTATAGGTGTTCAGCACTATCCTTTGTGCCCATTGTTCATGTTCCTCCCCTTAAATTGGGGTAAGAGATTTAACTTGCTCAGGGAAACCTACTAGACAAGAATACTGGACATAGTTCCATAAATGGTCCCAGCAAGGCCCTATGCTTTTCATTGTTCTGAGATAATCAATGCATTGAAGAAGTTGGAAGGGACATTTCCCCCCAAAACTGTGCAGATCTCACTTTCTCAATGTGGTTTTATTTAATTCTTAGATTTTCGATTTCTTTTTTTTTCTCATTTCTTTCTTTTTGGCATTCATTTTTTTATATTTTCTCTTTTTATATTGATATTATTGTTATTTATTTTGCTATTTTTCCCTATTACATATTTATTTCTTATTTTGTTTTTAACATTTGTCTTTTTCTTTATACAGCCAGCTTAATTGGGTTAGAGAGATTAGAACCACTGTATGTGTCTTTAAATTGGAGGAAACATTCTTCTCAAGTATTTGAAATGTTCTAAATATTTTTAATTTGTGTGATACATTTTATAGTATCTTGACCTCCAGTAAGCTAAAGGTCATTCACTTGCTTCTGTTGCACTAGGTTAATGTACCATAAGTGGTATCCATTTGATTCCTTGACACACATTTACTTCCGGTTCACACCACATCCAGTTTTACATTATTTCCTGGCATGTAGCAGTCGGAACATGGACAGTTGTGGTACCATTATTAGCATGTACCTTGATAAAGAACCCTACGGGTCTGAAACATCAAATTTGCTACAATTTATTTTTTCATTTTATTTTATAAGTGCCTGTTTTCTACACAACAAACTAATAACCTACAATTAAATGTGGGACTGGTTACTTCATAAAGAATCTTACTAAAGAGGTTGAACATTTCAATATCAGATGAGAAACTAAAGGTTCATCTGGCATAAAATTGGTTAAAACTCCTCAGGTGTTTATGACTAAAAATCCATTCTCCGTCATGAAAACCAGAAAATGTTTCAATATGATCTGCGAAATATAGGTTTCTAAATATTTATATTGACATTTTCATTTTAATTAAACGTAGGCACTAGAGTTTACTTCTTTAATTAAAATCCAGGCAATTATTATGTAAACAATGAAGTTTTGTCAACAGATACATAGGGGCATATGTCTAAAGACAAAAGTGTGGAAATTTCAGGGACAAACCAGCTGCATCATTTCTAACAATTTCAAATTCCCATTGACTAACATGTGGGTTTAACCCTTTGAGTGTCAAAAGATATCCAACACATTGCAATGCAATGTGCTGGATGCCTCTTCAGCATTCAAAGGTTTAAACATCTAGACAGTCTCCAACACAATGGGGGAGTTATGCACTAAGGTGTGATGAAGAGGTCATATAGGCCCGGATTCATCAAAGTCCAGGAAAAGTAACGTATCAAATACGCTGCTCTTCGCCGCGATAATTGATGGATACCTTCGGATATTCATCATTGATTTTGCATGTTTCCATGCTTTGCGTATGTGAAGCAGGGAAACTTGCGTAAATTGGTCAGTCATGGTGAAAAACACATGTATACGCATCAGTGAAAATGTGTATGCGTGTGTTCGCTCCATGCATTCAAATGGGATCCACCAGCTTGAAGCTAGCGTATCACAATTGAGGATCTATCTGGCCATCAATTATTGAAGAATAAGCGATGGCCAGATACAACGAAAGTTGTTGAATGTGCAAATGGTTAATACGCAGAGAAATCCTCTGATTTTCCTGCGTATTAATCCATTCGCACCTTGACAAATCCAGGCCATAGTGGAGATGACTTCTCCAGTGATGTCACTTCTCCAGTTTCCATGTTTTTCTATAGAGCCTATGCACCAAGTTCTCCAAAGTGGGAGAAATCTTAGTGCATTTGCTCCATAGAATAACACAGTAACTGGTGAAGTGATATCACTGGAGAAGTTATCTCCACTTTATCACACCTTAATGCATCTACCTCAATGTGAATCGCCAAGTTGGAGCCCTTTCTAGTATCTAAGGCTATGATTCTCGATCTTTTTTGCTCAAAGCACCCCTAACACGTAACCTGGAATTTTTGGGGCACCCCTAATATTTTATGTAATTAATCAAGAGTATAATGATGGGTACAATATATAAGTATAAAATTATTCTTAGGTATCATAATCATAATATCATAATTAAATGTACTGCAAATAACAATTTTCATAAATATACACATCAAATTCAACAGCCAAAGTTTTGTCAGAGCCTTTGTACTTAAAAAGGGGCACCCACTGTGAATGTCCGTGGCACATCACAGTGCCACAGTACCCTGATGAACTAAGGGGTTAACTTTATAAATAAAGACCCTTATATATAATGGTAAAGAGTGGCAATTTTAGAGGTAACCAACTGTCCCCAGGGTACAAATAAAAATCCCCAAAATGTTAAATGGTTTAAATGGGAATTTAACCAATTGAATGCTAGATAGGTTTCCGACACATTGTTTTTTAGTGCTTTGGAGAGCTCTCCAGCATTCAAGAGGTTCAAATCCCTATTTAAATGGGAATACCTTTAAAAGGTCGCAGGCAAAAGAGCGTGCAACCTTATAACACATTCACTTATGTTGCCTTGTTAAAATGGCGACATGAGAATCGCATACTGCTTGACAGCACAAGATTTTCATGTTGCCTACATAAAGGTCACATCCCACTATTGCTGAGTGCTCCCGCTGTTGCATGGCATCTTAATGTGTCTTCTGCACTAATAAGGACAGATCTACTCTGCTAATGCCCTCAATGCAAACTGCAGCAAAAGGTGACAACGACACCTTACTGACCAGAGAGCACAATCCTCTGGTCACAGAGTGTAAGGCAAGCGCACGGTGGGTTTTAAATAGTTTTCCACAAACTTCACAGAAAAAGGTCTTCTCTGTGCAATGTGGGGAATTGTCTTCACCATCTGAAGAAGGCAATTCAATGAAAGTGGAACTAACACCGCTAAGAAACTTTGTTTGTAATAATTCCCTATCTGGCGACTAGCTGCATAGTAGCGCTATTCGCCAGAATTATTACCTCTTTACGGAGAAATATGCAGTCATCCTCGGGTGACAGGCAGGACGGAGCGCGGACATCTTGCCCTAGTGACGTCTGCGCGCCTGTGCTGTCAGTCCCTTCAGGAGCCGAATGGCTCCTAGCAACTCCTCCTACAGCCGTCTGGGACTGACAGCACAGGCGCGTGGACGTCACTAGGGCAAGATGTCCGCGCTCCGTCCTGCCTGTCAGCCGAGGATGACTGCATATTTCTCCATAAAGAGGTAATAATTATGGCTACTAAGCAGCTAGTCGCCAGATAGGAAATTATTACAAACAAAGTTTCTTAGCGGTGTTAGTTCCGCTTGAACGGTGAGTGCTGCCCCGGCTCTTCCCCACTTTAATTTAAGCGTGCAACATTTCAAAAGCGAACCATTTAAATGAATGGGACATTTTATTTTCTCGACTATGATGTAGTTTTCTCAAAATAAATCTGATTTGCCTTCATATATATATGATCTATTAATCACCCACAGAGCTTACACTCTAACAACAATTTGTACAAAGAAAAGTAGAGTCATTCTGGGGTAAACTAACAGCACTATGGGAAGCAAACAAAAAAGTCCTATTGATTTAAACGGGGTTTTAACCCCTTGAATGCAAGAGTGAGGTCACAAGTACATTAAGAAGCAATGTGTTGGTGACCTCGCTAGCAATAAAGTGTTTAAAGGCTTATTTTAAATAACAGAAAAATATATACTTATTTCCTATGGCACAGTTGGTTTGCCCCAGAATGAAGCCACTTTTCTATGTATATTTTACCCATAGCAAAATTTGGATTCTCCATAATTCGTTGGTGGAGAGGAGTAAGAAAACATTAACTTAAAGGGATTGTAAAGTCCCGAAAAAAGTATGCCCAAATGATAGGTATAATAAAAAAATACATAATGCCCTAATTCCTATCACTCAAACCTTTATGGTTTGAGAGATATAAGAAAATAAAGTCCTCTGCTCCCTCCCCTTGTCATACTTCAGCTGTATAGCTGACAGCATGAGATCCTGCTTCCGGGACCAGACAGAGGCTCTTCAGGAGCACTGACATTGAGATATCTAACTATATATACTTCATCGGAATGGTCTACAATGTGTGCTTGCAAACCTGGCACATGTTGTAGACCATTCCGATGAAGTATTTATAGTTAGATATCTCGATGTCAGCGCTCCTGAAGAGTCGTGTCTGGTCGCCCGACCACATTCTGCTTCTGACAGCTTTACAGCTTGTCAGGCAGAAAGGGGAGGGAACGGAGGGTTTTTTTCTTATATCTCTCAAACCACAAAGGTTTGAGAGATAGGAATTAGGGAATTACATATTTTTTTATTTTACCTATCATTTGGGCTATACTTTTTTGGGGACTTTACTGTCCCTTTAATGCCAGTTGATAGAGATACTTAACCCATTGCACAGACCTCTGGCATTCAAATGATTAATGCCAAAAACTCTATCCATATGTCCACTTGAACCAAGGGGAAGACAGTGAATCAGACCACAGTCATTCCAGGATGTTCCTTTCTGCCTTGCCTTGTTTAACTCTTTGAGTGCCAGAGGGATGTGCAACTCATTGCAAAGCAATGCATTGCGTACCCCTCTGATACTCATAGGGTTAAGGCTGTTTATTAACCCTGTGGGTGCTAGCGAGGTGCGTAACACAATACACTACACGCCACTCTGGCGCTCTAAGAGTTATAGGAGGTACATGGGAAATGGTGTAACCTGAATGCCATATTATGGGGCAGTTGTAAGGAATTGGCGGTCATTAAAGTCTTCTTGCTAGCAGAGTGTGGATCAGTAGGCACTAAAGCTTTCCTGTGATTCCTGTGAAATGCAGGCTACTTACATTAGAAGCTAATGACAGTGGGTCTGTCCTGGCGGATTCTTACATTCACCCGTGATCTTTCTGTGTTTAGGGTCCAGCTGTTACCCTGTAGGCCTACTGGTAAATCTCTGTGTCTCTGCTTTTTCCAATAACTTACTTCTCTAGTTGAAGATCTGAATTACACACCAATACACACATTTATTTCATTAGGAGTTTCTTTGAAAATATTTCTCCACACTTTCTGCATGTTTCCATTTACTCCTGTTAAGAGACATCTATTTTCTGTTCACTCCCCTGGTCCTTCAAATCTTTCCGCATTTCCTGTCCATTTCTTTTCCATTAATAAACCATTACTCACCCTCATACTGACCTGAACCCAGCCTCACTCATAAATTTATCACCTCCCCCTTGTTGTGAAAGCTTCTGGCCAATAACTCCTCCGCTCAATATACTACCTGTCTTAATACTCTCTAGCTCAGTAGATCCCAATTTTGTTTGAGTTGTGACAGATTCTGAATTTGTAAGTTGTGGAGCATGGCTGGAAAATTACAATTTCTTTTACAGGTGTGCAGGGAAAAACAGTGTAAGTCAAGAAATGTATTCAGAATAATAGTGGGACATTAACCTTGGTTCCATAACACATAGATGTGCTGTGACATGCCTGGTGGGAACCACTGCTCTAGTGGCTATTGCAGGGGAGGACAATGTGGGGCCCTCCAGCTGCATCTAGACTACAGATCCCATAATTCCTGATCAAAATGACTGGATCTGTAGTCCAGCTACAGCTGAGAGGGGCTAACGCTGCCCATCCTTGGGATAAAGTGTAGTTAAATCCAGTTGCTGGACAGTCGTCTGTGGGGGACTGCAACTCCCATCATCCCTGACTTGCTAATAGCTGGTTGGGGATTATGGGAGTTGTAGTCCTCAAAAGCTGAAGGCCCTACAACTGTATACTTCCCAACATTTCACATGGCCACATGTTTTAGGAGGTGTTGATGGGGGTGTAGCGCATGGGTGAGGCATTACTGAGAGTTTTTAGGTTATTTTGTGACCTAGTGGCACCTCTTTGTGTAACTGAATAAATGAATTAGCACAAGACTAATTTAGAATCACATATACTGAAGTTTAAACAAACATTAGTGTGAGGTTTTTCGGTTTTTCTGTGGAGCAATGCGATACACATATCACACAGTCTGATCTCCTAAAAAGAGGAACACCAGGCAGGGCCTGATTTCCATATGGCAGAGTAGGCATCTGCCTACAGGAGCACCCTACAGAGGGGAGCCTGACATAGAAATCAATTTTTCTTTTTTTTAAGTGGTGTGCCGCGCCGCTCGATGCATGTAAGGTTTGTGCCTTCTTTGGCACAGACCTGTAGCTGTTGAGCTCCCCCAGCTCTTTAGTAATACAGAGTGCTGAGAGATGACATCATCTCCCAGCGCTCTGCATTACTAAAGAGAAGACTGCGCGGAAGCTCCAGCAGCTACAGGTCTGTGCAGAAGCACAGGTCTTTCCTGCCGCTGGACCACCAGGGAGGTAGGAAATGTGAGGCTTAATGTGGAGCTGATGGGGCAATATGAGGGCAATATGGAGCTAATGGGGGCAATGTGGAGCTGATGGGGGCAATGTGGAGCTGATGGGGGCAATATGGAGTTGATGGGGCAATGTGGAGCTGATGGGGGCCCACAATATTGCCCACAATATGAGGGCAATGTGGAGCTGATGGGGGCAATGTGGAGCTGATGGGGGCAATATGGAGTTGATGGGGCAATGTGGAGCTGATGGGGGGTAATGTGGAGATTTGGAGCATTGTGGAAATGACCAATGGGGGGGCACTTCAGATTTCTATGCCTACAAGGCTCCTGAGATGTAAATCCGGCCCTGACACCAGGTGGGAAAGAGGGACAACGGGATTTGGATTTCAGAGAGGGAAACGTGGAAGGTATGCAGCTGACTACCTTATGCTAGCCCCTGGCTTTCACATTTTACAGTGAGGGTGTTTTAGTAAGAGAAACTGGCACAATACTGGGGCAAACCAACTACACCATAGGGAAGGAATAAAAATCCCAATTGATTTACCTAGGACATTTAACACCAGGAAAGCTGGAATGTTTACCTATTCATTACTTTCCAAGGCATTTCAGACACCTCTAGCTTTCAAAGGCGTAAAAGACCCAGTAAAATGAATGTGAATTTGGATAATTTTTCTCTGTACCTTATGGTGCAGTTGGTATGCTCCAGTAATGCTCCAGTTCTCTCCTGTCTGTCTCACTGAGGCCGATGAATTATTTAGAACTGGTGCAATTCTGGGAGAAACCAACTGAATCATAGGGGCACATAAAAATCCCCTACTGATGTAAAGGGTCTTTTAATTCCTTAACCCTTTGAGTGCCAAGTGGGTACATTGTACGAGTTTGGACAGCTGTACCCGCTGTGCCAAGCTCGTACAATGTACCCACTAAAATGCGGTCACTGCATGAGCCGGTATAACCGGCATGCAGTGGCCGCATTTTAAAAAAAAAAAATGTGGGCAATCGTGGGGGGACATGAGGATCACTCCTCATGTCCCCCCTGTTATTGATCTCCCAGCCGATCGCGCTGGGAGATCAATAAAAGAAGAGGAGAAGCGCAGCTGAGGCGCAGCTTCTCCTCTTCTTTGTCTCCTACCCGAACTTCCGGGTAGGAGTGGGCGGGACCGGGGGAAGCCTCCCAGCGTCATCAGTGACATGTCACTGATGACGTTGGGGAAGTTTCCCCGGTCCCATTCACTCCTACCGGTGGTAGGAGTGAAAGGCAGGAGAGCTTTTGCTCTCCTGCAAGTCGCCATATTGATCTCCCAGCCGATGGCTGGGAGATCAATAACTGGGGGGACACCAGAAGGGGTCCTGATGTCCCCCACGAGGTCTGAGAAATTAAAAAAAAAAAAAACAAAAAAAAACAAACGCTAAGTAGCCCTGTGAGTGCCGCAGGGGTCCCCAGCACATTGCTTTGCAATGTGCTGGAGACCCTTGTAGCACTCACAGGGTCTTTTCTTTGGGTTTTTTT
The DNA here is from genome assembly GCA_037306005.1 of Rhinophrynus dorsalis. Taxonomy (NCBI): domain Eukaryota; kingdom Metazoa; phylum Chordata; class Amphibia; order Anura; family Rhinophrynidae; genus Rhinophrynus; species Rhinophrynus dorsalis. The sequence continues at coordinate 326,422,932 of CM074722.1, forward strand.
TTTTATTTTTTTAAAGACCTCATTGGGGGGATCAGGGGGGATCCTGATGCCCCTCAATGAGGTCTATTATTAAAAAAAAAATAAATACAATTTTTTAACCCTGTGTGTGCCACAGGGGGGGGTCAAATGCACCCCCCCATCCTGTGGCACACACAGGGCTTCTATCATTACTTTGTTACTAGAGATTGTTGGGGGGCCATCAGGATTTGTCCTGATGGCCCCCCAACAAGCTCTGATTACAAAGTATTAATAAAAAAAAAAATTAACCCTCTGAGTGCCAGAAGGGTCCAATGCATTGCTTTGCAATGCGCTGGAAACCCCTTTGGCACTCACAGGGACATTTATTTTGATTCCTTTTTTTTTTTTTTTTTTTTAAGACCTCGTTGGGGGGAATCAGAGGGGTCCTGATACCCACCAATGAGGTCCATAATAAAAAAAGTAAAGAAAAAAAATTAACCCTGTGTGTGCCTCAAGGGGGGCCAATGCAGCCCCCCTTCTGCGGCGCACACACAGGGCATTTATCATTACTTCGTTATCAGAGATTGTTGGGGGGCCTTCATGATTGGTCCTGATGGCCCCCCAACAAGCTCTGATTACCAAGTAATGATTAAAAAAAAAATTAACCCTCTGAGTGCCAGAAGGGTCCAATGCATTGCTTTGCAATGCGCTGGAGAGCCCTTTGGCACTCACAGGGACATTTATTTTGATTCCTTTTTTTTTTTTTTTTTAAGACCTCATTGGGGGGAATCAAAGGGGTCCTGATACCCACCAATGAGGTCCATAATAAAAAAAGTAAAGAAAAAAAATTAACCCTGTGTGTGCCTCAAGGGGGGCCAATGCAGCCCCCCTTCTGCGGCGCACACACAGGGCATTTCTCATTACTTCGTTATCAGAGATTGTTGGGGGGCCATCATGATTGGTCCTGATGGCCCCCCAACAAGCTCTGATTACCAAGTAATGATTAAAAAAAAATTAACCCTCTGAGTGCCACAAGGATCCAATGCATTGCTTTGCAATGCGCTGGAGACCCCTGTGGCACTCTCCGGGTCCCCTGTTTGTGGACATATATATATATTTTTTTACTAAGACCTCATTGGGGAGGGATCAGGGGGTCCTTATGCCCCTCAATGAGGTATATAATAAAAAAAATAAAAAATAAAACACAAATTAACCCTGTGTGTGCCACTAGGAGGGGAGTTCAATGCCGACCCCCTTCCTGTGGCACACACAGGACTTTTTATCAACACTGGTAGTCACAGATCTCCCATACACACTATCAAACACTGCCCCACCATCCTTGCTCCTCTGCTCATACCCACACACACTGCCTAATCCCTCACCCTCCCACATACTTTGTTACACTTGTAGTCACAGGTCCGCACGTACACCGGCTGACGCCCTAGCTTCTTTCATCTGTTAGCCATAAAATCACACATACACTGTTTGCTTTACCATTTCTGTTTCACTGGTAGCTACGCTCCTGTAGCGTAAATTGGTATGTCAACCCACAGCAGTGGGGTACCATTTTTCTTAGGCTGGCAAGAAGTCCTCCTAGGAAATCCCACGCCATTGAACCATTTTAGTATCTTTGAAGTGACTGATGTGTAAAACAAAATTTTATTTTTTCCTGTAGCACCACATTCTGGAAATAGTTGTGCCAACTAACTTAGGGGTAAAAAGGCAAGTGACCCCTCATTAGATGCGGCAGGTTGTCTTCTTTCCAAAATGGTATGGTTTATCTACCTTTTCTTCAATTCTGAATGTGTTATAGCCATTTTTGTACAGGCAAGTCACATTTGAGAAAATGTTAGAAACATCAGAGGTTGTAGTAGGTGTAGTTTTCTACTTCTAGCACCCCCTAAGGTAGGTCAACTCATATCAATGGGGTGTCGTTTGACTCCTAAGAGCACTAGCTAATGAATGCAGTTGAAAATTCCATGGTTTTTACAAAGTTCCATACATTTGAAGGGGCAGAAATGTAAGAAAATGCCTTTTTTTTTCACTAGCGCCACCTCCTGGAAGCATTTGTGCATACCAGCCTTTGGGTAAGAAGGCACGTGACCCCTCATTAGATGCGGAAGGATGTTTTCTTTCCAAAATGGCATTGTTTCTCTACCTTTTCTGCATATCTATTATGGTTATAACCATTTTAGTGCAAGCAGATAATTTCAAAAACAAAAGTGTCAGGTTTACGTACGTGTTCCTAGCACCCACATATTCTATGTTAACCCACACAAATAGGCTACCATTTTTCTCATGTTGGTAGCAGGTACTGAATACAGCAGGAAATGTTATGGTTTTCAAAGATTTTAGTATCTTTGAAGTGGTGGAAATGTAAAAAAACATGTATTTATTCCCATAGCGCCACCTTTTGGAAATATTTGTGCACTTCAGCCCAGGGGGTAGAAAGGCAAGTGACCCCTCATTTGATGCGGGAGAATGTCTACTTTCCAAAATGGTATACCTTTTATACCTTTCCTTCATGTCTCTAACAGTTATGGACATTTTAGTACAAGCCGCCATTTTCGAAGAAGCAAACAGGTAGGTGTAGTGATGTGCTTCTGGCACCCCTAAGGTAGGTCGACTCATTCCAGTGGGGTGTCATTTTTCTCCTAAGAGCACTAGCTAATGAATACAGTTGGAAATGCCATGGTTTGCACAAATTTCAGTACATTTGAAGGGGCAGAAATGTAAGAAAATGCCTTTTTTTTTCATTAGCGCCACCTTCTGGAGGCATTTGTGCTCTCCAGGCTTGGGGTAACAAAGCAAGTCACCCATCAATAGATGCGGCAGGGTGTCTTCTTTTCAAAATGGTATGGTTTGTGTACCCTTTCTTCACTTCTGTAGTTGTTATAACCATTTGGGTACAGACAAGTAATGTTTGAGAAAATGTTAGAAAAATTTGAGGTTGTAGTAGGTGTCATTTTGCACTTCTAACGCCCCCTGAGGTAGTTAAACTCATACCAATGGGGTGTCATTTTTCTCCTAAGAGCACTAGCTAATGAATACAGTTGGAAATACCATGGTTTGCACATATTTCAGTACATTTGAAGGGGCAGAAATGTAAGAAAATGCCTTTTTTTTTCATTAGTGCCACCTTCTGGAGGCATTTGTGCACTCCAGGCTTGGGGTAACAAGGCAAGTCACCCATCATTAGATGCGGCAGGGTGTCTTCTTTTCAAAATGGTATGGTTTGTGTACCCTTTCTTCACTTCTGTAGTTGTTATAACCATTTGTGTACAGACAAGTAATGTTTGAGAAAATGTTAGAAAAATTTGAGGTTGTAGTAGGTGTCATTTTGCACTTCTAACGCCCCCTGAGGTAGTTAAACTCATACCAATGGGGTGTCATTTTTCTCCTAAGAGCACTAGCTAATGAATACAGTTGGAAATACCATGGTTTGCACATATTTCAGTACATTTGAAGGGGCAGAAATGTAAGAAAATGCCTTTTTTTTTCATTAGTGCCACCTTCTGGAGGCATTTGTGCACTCCAGGCTTGGGGTAACAAGGCAAGTCACCCATCATTAGATGCGGCAGGGTGTCTTCTTTTCAAAATGGTATGGTTTGTGTACCCTTTCTTCACTTCTGTAGTTGTTATAACCATTTGTGTACTGACAAGTAATGTTTGAGAAAATGTTAGAAAAATTTGAGGTTGTAGTAGGTGTCATTTTGCACTTCTAACGCCCCCTGAGGTAGTTAAACTCATACCAATGGGGTGTCATTTTTCTCCTAAGAGCACTAGCTAATGAATACAGTTGGAAATACCATGGTTTGCACATATTTCAGTACATTTGAAGGGGCAGAAATGTAAGAAAATACCTTTTTTTTTCATTAGTGCCACCTTCTGGAGGCATTTGTGCACTCCAGGCTTGGGGTAACAAGGCAAGTCACCCATCATTAGATGTGGCAGGGTGTCTTCTTTTCAAAATGGTATGGTTTGTGTACCCTTTCTTCACTTCTGTAGTTGTTATAACCATTTGTGTACAGACAAGTAATGTTTGAGAAAATGTTAGAAAAATTTGAGGTTGTAGTAGGTGTCATTTTGCACTTCTAACGCCCCCTGAGGTAGTTAAACTCATACCAATGGGGTGTCATTTTTCTCCTAAGAGCACTAGCTAATGAATACAGTTGGAAATACCATGGTTTGCACATATTTCAGTACATTTGAAGGGACAGAAATGTAAGAAAATGCCTTTTTTTTTCATTAGTGCCACCTTCTGGAGGCATTTGTGCACTCCAGGCTTGGGGTAACAAGGCAAGTCACCCATCATTAGATGCGGCAGGGTGTCTTCTTTTCAAAATGGTATGGTTTGTGTACCCTTTCTTCACTTCTGTAGTTGTTATAACCATTTGTGTACTGACAAGTAATGTTTGAGAAAATGTTAGAAAAATTTGAGGTTGTAGTAGGTGTCATTTTGCACTTCTAACGCCCCCTGAGGTAGTTAAACTCATACCAATGGGGTGTCATTTTTCTCCTAAGAGCACTAGCTAATGAATACAGTTGGAAATGCCATGGTTTTCACAAATTTCAGTACATTTGAAGGGGCAGAAATGTAAGAAAATGCCTTTTTTTTCATTAGCGCCATCTTCTGGAGGCATTTGTGCACACCAGGCTTGGGGTAAGAAGGCAAGTTACCCCTCATTAGATGCGGCAGGTTGTCTACTTTTCCGAAATATATAGTTTTATATAGTTATTCCACTGTTTTAGGGTAGTTTTACCACAAAAACCCTAGAATGCGCATATTAGTTTATAAAGTTGAAAATGTCATTTTGCGCTGCTGGTGATTAGGGCTCTACGCTAGCCATGGACGTAGGTAAAACTATACAAATTTGGTATTTTTTTACTCAGGGGACTCGAGGCTTTTTCAAATAATTGAAACTTTTTCAATCAAGGTAAATATTTTTGATACATAGTATGTGATTTTAGCAAAATGAGTAAATTTTCACTTTTTTTTGTCATTATGACATCATAGCTTTTTGCACGATGTAAAATTCTCTTCATGTAAGGTATCACAAGAAAGCTCAATTCGTTCTGAAAAAAACAATATATAGTTTTCCATATGTAACTAAAAATCCCCAGAGGAAATCAAGCCTAAACGGAAGGATAGCAAAAATGTTGAAAAAGTGTCTGGCCTGCAGGGTTCAGAAAATGGCCCGAGCCTCTGGCACTGAAGGGGTTAAATGCTAGAACGGTGAAGTGTTGTTTTGGAGAACTATCTAGCATTGAATGGGTTACATATAGATATAAATGGGGAATTTGGGGATTTTTTTTTTATTTGTTCCCAAAGGTGCAGCTTGTTGCCCAGGATTGCACCATTTTTATCTTGTGCATATAGCACACTGGGGGGTGGATGTACAAATATGATTTCATACTAATGGAATCGATCTTCTAGTCCTACGCCTGCCTAATTCCAATTCACTAAGCTACTTATTCTGAAAATTCTCCCCTTAAAGTGGAACTATCTTCCACATTATATTGAGCCCCAAATGCTAATAATAATAGCGATATGCATCTACGTTCTTGTAATTTCAATAATAATTGTGGCATTAGTGAAAAATAGTCCTTTTTTTGGCAGACAGGCATCGGCAGGAATCTTGCCATAGGCGCTCACACCTGCGCCGTCAGTCCCTTCCAGTGCCTTAAAGCTAAATAATCACCTAAAATCAAATTTTTAGAGTGGGTTTTAATATTTAACCCACCATTAGAGCTGGGTGTATTTTTTTTTTTTAAATTGCTTACAAGTGTAGATATTAGCCAATCAAAATCGGGCACTTCCACGTTCTGCGGGACTGTATGTCCCGCTTGACTTCCCAGCTGCCCCAGGGAGCGTGTTCACGCTCCCCTTCGAAGCTGGGTTTCTGTGCTGTAGAGTTAGAGCTAACTCTGTGTACAATGCTACTGAGTCGCAGCCTGGGGCAGCTGGGAAGTCAAGCGGGACATACAGTCCCACAGAACGCAGAAGTGCCTGATTTTGATGGGCTAATATCTGCACTTGTAAGCAATTTTTTTTTTTAAATACACCCAGCTCTAATGGTGGGTTAAATATTAAAACTCACTCTAAAAGTTTGATTTTTGGGGATAGTTCCACTTTAAGGTAACCAGGCACTGTACTCTCCAGTCATGGAGGAGAAGGGGGCGGACATTGAAGACTTAGAGATGCATTCTCTGCAAGATGTCTGCACTGTTAGCTGATGTCTATCTGCCTATAAAGGTCTGCCACAATTATAATTGAAATTACAAGAACGTAGATGCATATCGCTATTATTATTAGTATTTGGGGCTCAGTATAACCTGGAAGATAGTTCAGCTTTAAAGGGGAACTATGACCCCTATACAAGTTTGGCTTGTAATGAACTTAATATAGCGATAACCTGTAATATTAACCTTATTTTGTTATGCAATGCATTCTATAGCGCAATGTAATGTTTTAAAAATGAGCCTGTGCCTTACTTCTGGACAGACTGCAAAGCAATGTGTTGTGTACCCCCCTGGTACTCAAAGGGTTAACCCCTTGGTTGCTACAGACATCTGCGATGCATTGCTCTGCAATGTGTTGGAGATCTCTCTAGTATCCCAGGCTTAAATAATAGCCTGAAAAGGGCTATATAACTGGTGCAGGAAACTGACATTATTCTGGCTACACCTGCAAATCAGAATGTGCGTCTAGCCAGCAGCACTCAGGTGATTCTCCAAATTTGGAGCCCTTGGCAACTGTCTACTTTGCCTGTTGGTATTAAACAAGAATCAGAGGAAATTGCATAACTTAAAGGGATAGCAATGTTTATTATAAAGTAATTTGCTCTGCAATGCATTGGGTATCCCTCTGGCACTCAAAGGGTTAAAAGTAACACATTGTGCTATGTGTAGCAGCTTACCTGTATGTAGTTCAAAAGGTATTAAGTGGAGAAAGATCCCCTGCCCGCCCCTTCTAGCAGCCTCACATTAAATGTGGAATCTGGTCCTGGGACAGGATGGCTGCAGCGAGGGACAAACTTCAGTAAGAAAAGGAAAAGCCTGCCCTTCTAGTATTCAAGGGGTTAAAAACTCAATTTGACTCATCTGGAATTTTCAGAATGTCTATTCACCCCCTCTCCAAAATGGTGCAGTTAATTTGCTCCAGAATTGCACCTCTTACCTTACTGAATTGCACCTTAAGGGCAAACCAACTGCACTATATGGAACAAATACAAATTCACATTCATTTAAAAGGAGCTATTAACCCTTTGAATGCCAGAGAGGACTGCAGTGCATCTTATTCCACATAAAGAGGAGAACATTCAATTACAGACATTTGGGGCCGTATTCAGGAAGCTAAATTAGTACAAGTATGGAGCAAACCAACTGCACCTCAGGGGATGACTGAAAATCCCTAATCATTTAAATGGGGCAGGAATTCAAAGGGTTAAAGCCTTTGAATGCCAGAGGGGCATGCAACACTGATAGTCAACTGTTAACCCCTTGAATGATAGAAGGTAATGAGATGGAGACATATAATGACATTCAAGGTCCCATTTGAATCAATGAGAGATTTGGGGAATGTTTTGCCCCTTATGGTGCAGCTGGTGTGCCCCAGTCTTGCACCTCTTTAAAATGGTACTAACATTTAATAATGAGTTGTTGTTGCTGTTTTTTTTCTCAAACTCACTAGTATTTATACTATGTATTACTTATTTAAATATATGGTTTATGAATGATTTACCTTTATATCTGTCAGTGTATGTAAATTAACCAGTACTTCCTGATAGGAAGTGGCAGTTGGGTGGAAGAGTGAAAAGTTAGTATCTGACTCACCAGGCTGTGCCCGCCAGTACTGCTTAATTTGCATAACCTGACAAATATATAAAGATAAACATATCCTAAACTATTGACATTAAATAGCGAACAGCATCCATATTTATAAGTGAATTTGAAAGCTCTTTCTAAATCACAAGTGTCTGTACTCGTTTAACTTCCTGAATACAATATAACCCTTTGAATGCCAGAGGGGCATCCAACCTGGCACTCAAAGGGTTAAAAGCCATATGCACCACACAAAAAATGGATCAGATCTGTGGCTAGCCAACTGTACCATAGGAAACAAATAGCATTCATGGGGTTAACAGTTCCATTTAACCCTTTGAGTGCCAGAGTGGTACGGAATGCATTGCAAACCAATGCATTCCGTACCACTCTAGCACTCAAAGGGTTAAATGAAGGGGAATGTGAAGAACTTTTTCACCTCTAGCACAGTTGGTTTGCTCCAGAAGTGCTCAAATTCTTCTTAACAGGTCAACCTCAGGATGTTTTTGTTTGGTGGCATCTCACCTGTACAATCCATCATGTACTTTCTTCTTTCTTCCTAATATTTGTGTTCTTATCTGATCTGAGAAAGACTAGATCTCTTCTGCATACACCACCCCCTCTGCCTATTGTACCCAGCATCCTCTTTCCAGCCCATGTAAACATATGTACTTCGTACACTGCAGGGTGAGTCTCTATTGATTCTGTTTGTTCATTAAGAATCTATCTTCGTGACACTAGACAGCAAGCCCAGATAATAAACTCATCACCTTGGGTTTATGAACTTAGCTGTTAGCATGGTAAGCTCTGCTTTTTACTCACAGCCAGATCTACACGAGATAAACCAGCTTAATTTAAACCCAAAGTTTAATAAGCTGCATACAATATACACAGCCGTTTCCCAGAACTACTTTTCTTTTCTAAATAAAATGATTTTGGTTCCAAGAGGCATATTGATATGAATATGTGAATGAGGCAGATGTGATCAGCTTTAACCGTTTGAGAGCCAGAGGACGTGACCCCTGCAACCCACTCTTCTGGGATGCAAGGGGTTAAAAAATACATAGACTTGTACTAAGATTAAGTGGCGCAAGTTTGGGGCAAACCATCTGCATCATAGGGAGGCAATAAAATGTTAATTGATTTAAATATATGTTTTAACCCATTGAATGCTAGAGAGGTCTCCAACGCAGAGACATTCTAGCATCCAGTGAGTTAAAAAACGTTTAAAGCAAATTAATGTGGTCTTGTATGTATTTTATATGTTCCCTATCCTGCAGTTGGTTTGCGCAAGCTTACTTACACATATGTCTGTATTTCTCTCTATCTCTCATGTACTGCTAAACCATTTGCGTGCCAGGGGAGAGAGACAGAGATATAGAGTGTGCGTGTTACATAGAACTGTGGAAAACAAGAATACAAACTACAACACAAACAAACATGGCAACTACATGGTCGGTGTTACATCTGGGGCAAACAGTACTTGTGTCCTGCCCACCCCAATTTACAGTCTATTGGAGCAGTGAGCAGTGCATTATATAAAAGGCCAAGAGGAATGAATCGGCAGATCTGTAGGTCTAGTTATTATCTTGTGGGTATTCAGTACACCCGGGGTCAAGGTTACAGCTGATCCTAATGGAGAAGTCATGGCTAACAGCTCATAACGCTAGACCTGTCCAGTTGTTATTCCCTCACTTCCTATAGAGTGTAAGTTCTGGGGAGCAGGGGCCTTTAACCCTTTAAATCAATGTGATATTTTTATCCACTATGCTACGATTGGTTTACCTCAGAGTTAATCATTTTTTTACCTTTTGAGTGCCAGAGGGGTATCCTGTACAACAATGCATTGAAAACAACTCTGGAATTCAAAGGGTTAACACATATAGAGGTGCGCAACGCCTTGCACTCCATTTTGGTTCTTAAAAGGCTTAATCATTGAGTCTGTATGGGGTATATCATATGCACAAATTATAAGTAAATCTAGAGCAAAAAGTGTTACAATTTATCTGTAATTGTGACGAGAATTTAACCCTTTGAGTGTCAGGGGATACGCAACGCGTTGCTTTGCAATGCGTTGCGTACCCCTCTGACTCTCAAAGGCTTAACCCATTGAGTGCTGGAAAGGACACAATTCTTGCACCCAAAAAAAGTAAGTTTTATAAAATGATATACACATTACATACACACTGGGGCAAATGTACTAATGACAAGTAGCGCAATTCCGGTGCACACTATTTACAAAATGTACCACTTAGTTGCCCTGCGCTGGGGAACCTCACCAGAATCCTGTGGGTCAATAAGCCGATTTGGATCAATAGATAATGGTATTTATTACATCGTGTGCAATTGTTGTGTCCCAAATTTACTCCAAAGTTTTTTATGCTTGTGATCTACTGTACGGAGGGAACAGTAATTATTATATACTGGTGACGTCATACATGATATAAACCCATTTATTACATTTATTAGTAATAGCACGATTGAGAGCGAGATGGATGGATGGATAGGCAGACAGAGGAAAGATAGATGGATAGATAGATAGATAGATAGATAGATAGATAGATAGATAGATAGATAGATAGATAGATTCCGTGCATGTATAACATATGCATATATACCAGCTATAAGATAGATGTATACATTGTATTTGAACGCTGGTATGCACTATCATATTACATATATGACTTTTACATTGACATTCACATTTAGATGCCAAATACAGAGGACACCTGGAAAACAAATAGCAATTATATCCATAAAATCACATGTAACTATTACAGATAGCAATTCGTTGGAGACCTCTCAATCATTCAATGGATTCAAAGCTCCATTTAAATCAATGAGGGTTTTACTGAGTTGAGTTACTTCAGAATGACCCCAATTCCTCCTCGTATATCACCATCAGCGAGGATGACTGCAATTTGTATAGGCGATTTAACCCGTTAAGGACCACCTGGGTTTGCAACGCGTTGTATAGGGCATCATTCTAGTCCTCAAAAGGTTAACAGGAAACAATTAAAATGTCTGCAATCCATCTGCCTCTCTAGATCGCAAAGTACAGCAATATTAGTGGGTATAAATCCCAGACGATCCGGAATTATTACCAGCTAGATTAGCATATAGGGATTGATAGCAGGATCAGTTTAATACGATTAGAGATGTCTCTTTCAGATCTCCATATATTGATTCAGGGAATTTTAATTCTGAAACTTGTTATGTTATAAGCTGTGTTTATTACAAGATGAGACGTAATCTTTAGAAGAAGGCATGAAGGTCGATTTAACTAGAGCCGAATGGGACAGGCTCTCTTGCAAAGCCAAATAAAACTCAGTTCCTTCAGCCAGATTTCCCGATTAGGTTGTGGGTTAGACTAGATCTACAGACACAATTTAGATGTTTATCTGGGCAGAGAATAAGGGGGCCGGGAATTATTACTCAGATGAAAAAATACACTGTTTAAATAATGATTTTTCTGAGAATTTTAATAAGAGAAATAGGGGATAGATGAATATTCCCATTTATTTAAATTTGACTTTTAAACCATTGAATGCTGAGACCTCCTTAGCATTCAATGAGTTAGAAAAGCCACATTTAAATCAATGACAATCTGGAATATGTTCATTTCGCCCCTGTGTTGTAGATGGTTTGCTCCAGAATTTCGCATATTTATTTTATTGAATTTCATGGAAAAGCTACTGTACACTATATTCATTTGGTTCAGCTTCTGCTCGATTTAAAATAAACCGCATTTTAGTAAAAAAAAGGTAGAAATATTAAGTTTAATGAAGAAGTGGACTCATTCTGGGGCAAACTATTTGCGCAGAATGGGACAACTAAAATTCCCTTTGATTTCAACGAGGCTTTTAATTCAGTGAAGGTTAAATAGGTCATCAAAAAGCCCCACTGAAATCAATTGGCATATTTAATGGACCCCTAATACAGTGCCGTTGGTTTAGTCCCGTTCTTCATAATACACCAGTTTTTGTGAGATATTGAACAATTCTGGAGCAAACTAAGTACCTCACGGGGCAAATAAAAATTGCCCAAATGATTCAGTTGGTGATTTTAAAGCATTTGGTGATGGACAGACTTTTCTTCACATGTTACTAGCAACCTCTGAAGTATGCAAAGAGTTAAAGGCATGTGTGAATTTGTATTTGTCTCCCGTGTTGCAGATAGACTGTCCCAAAATTGCTCTATGGTGTTCTTAGAAGCATTGGAGCTATTTTGGGGCAAACCAACCGCACCATAGAAGACAATTAAAATTCCCTAAATTACTGCCAACTGAAATGCTGCGAGACAATGCGTTTGACTCCTCTGCGTGGTTAACCCTTTGAGTGCCAGAGGGGTACGCAAGGTATTGCTTTTGCAATGCCTTGCATACCCCTCTGGCACTCAAAGAGTTAAACGCCTCAGTTACCTCAATTGGAGAGCTATTTTTTAACCCATACAATGCAGGTGATTTGCCCTGGAATCACTCAATGTCGTCATAGTACAACGGTCTCACTCAGTGATGTCAACATTCGAATCGGTTGTTTAGATTTCCTACAATACTAACCAATATCGTCAAGAAAACATGTCACTGCTAATTTAATAGTAGTTAGGTGCAATATATATATTAGAATTAAAAATAGCAATTCTATACATCTGTTTTCTATGTCATTTTAAATATGGTTTAACCCCATTGAGAGTTTACAACGCGTTGCTTCGTTACCAACCATTCTTCCACTCAAAGGGTTAAATGATAGAGCGAGAATATTCATTTCAGCTTCATATCAACATGTAATTAAATTGTTTTGTCCAAGAAAATAACTGATAATCCAGCTCCAGCCCTATTTTCCACTAATTTAGAGCAAAACAAATGCACGTAGGGGTGAAATGAATACCCCCAATGATTTGAATGGGGGCCTTTAATCCATTGGATGCTAAAGATGTCTCCAACAATGCGTTGGATACCTTTCTAGCACCCAATGGGTTAAAATCCCATTTAAAACAATAGGAGTTTGAATTTTAGGTTCTCCCTATGGCATTATTGGTCTGTCCCAGACCTGCACCGCTTTATGTTAAAGAATAGGGCCCTAATAGCAGGTTTCCTGCATGTGTCTAATTCAGAATGAGTAAAGTCATCATAAATTTTCTAATTACAGTTTAACACCAAGAAAAAAAGGTGTTAATGGATTTAATCCCAGTGCATCCTATTGTCTCCCTCCTCACACTACAAATTTACACACCGCCCAGAGGGCTGCACTGTCCTCTCTTTGTTAAGATTTCAATTTGCCCCCCACCACCATCACCACCTTCTTTTGATGTAAAACTGTAACCTCTGAGTCTTTGAAGTTCCCTATTAGGGTAATATTAACTCCCTATTTTGCCCACTGATAGTTTACACTAATTCAAGATTCTCCTATTTTAGAGGAATTAAGATGTGACGCGGATAAAAACAAGTAGATACACAATCCCATGTCTTTCTGTTGTCTTAATCCCAATTTACATAGGAAGATATTGTTCCTCCCAAACGCACAGGGTAAAGCGTGGACAGGAGACCAAAGGAGATTGATACAGTAAGAAGAATGGGGCCACTTCTACACCAAACTAGCAATTTATGGAGACATCATAATTCCCGATATTCCCATTGATTTAAATGGGGCTCTTAACCCCTTGGGGGCTAGAGAGGTCTTCAACGACGCATTGGTTTGCATTCAAGATGTTAAAATCCCCACTGAAATCAATAGAGAGTTGTGTCTCATATGAAGCAGTTGAATTGATTCGCAATAGTTATATTTCCTATAGTACATCAGACTACAACTCGTCATAGGATACTGTACATTATTGCAAAATCTTCTGGGTTATTAACCCTTTCTATGCCAGAGAGGTATGCAACTCATTGCATACCCCTCTGACGTTAAAATGGTTACACGTGTTTCCATATAGCCCCAAAATGTCTTAATTAGGTTGCAGAAATCCAGCCTTCAGTGGGGCTTATTTATCAAGAAATTGGTGCAGTTTTGTGATTAAATGTCTGCTCCATATTTATCAAATAGTTCCCACCGAAAGCACTGGGATTTTTGTAATAAATAAG